>PPHD01002094.1:0-37940 GCA_002909625.1 Bambusicola thoracicus | reverse complement strand
CAAAAAAAAAAAAAAAAAAAAAAGAAAATTAAGGTGAGTGGGAATAGACTGAAAGAAGGACTTGAGAAGCATAGAAGGATTGGAGGCCTCAGAAAACCTGATCGTCTGTGAGCAAAGTCTCCACTCCTCATGGACATGTTTGCAGAAGCAGTGAGCACTTGCTGAGCTTGCCCTAATCCACTGTACACCCTGAGAGGTCACTCTGCTGTTGCTGCACTTCTTCCTCATAGGGAGAAAACTGCATCTCTGCCTGGGGAGCTCCAGGCTCAGAGACTTGCTGCACCTCCACAAGTGCTTTGATATCTCTGTTTATGAATAGATGATGATCATTGTGTTCTTACTGCCAGCACATGCCCTGGGGTAACGGTCCAAGTGCTGGGGTTTCGTGTGCCAAAATGAGGAAAGTTAATTCAACACCCTTGATAACAACAATAGCGCTTAGTGCTTTTGATCTTCAAAGCACTTTACAAACATTAGCTAATTAATTAATCCTTACAATACTCCTCTGCTATTATCCCCATTTAGCAGATGGGGAAATTGAGTCAGAAAAGTTAAATGACTTGCTTAAGGCTATGAAGGAGTTGGCAGCAAGGCTGTGATGGGGAATTCCTGGCTCCTCCTTGTAAATCTCCCAAACAGCTGCGGCTGCCTCAGACCTGGGGCTGCCTTGCCCAGGGATGCTGGACTGATTGGTCAGACAGATTTGGACAGGTCTAAGTGCCACCTGCAGACTCATATTATGGTGCCCACCTTGGAAGTTGTTTGGCTTGGTGAACTTGGGCACTTCCTCATACTCTAATATCTGCACAGCTTCTGAAAGAGATCTGGCTCCTGTTTTCTGGCCAGCCTGGCCCTAGCTTGGTCTACCTGTACACATATCCACTCTCCTACCTTGTTTTGGACTCTCCTATGCTGTCTTCATGCTAGAAAATGAAACTCTAATCCTGATCCACAGTCAGAAAACTGGGAGACTTGTAGGGAGACCTCAGTAAAACCCTTTAAATCTTTGTTTATAAAAGTCCCCATATGAAGGATGAACTGAGGAATGACAAACAAGCCTTTAGGGGTGCAGACAGCCAAACCGAAGCTCTTAATTTTTGCTTATCCAGGGAGTTCTGTATCTGATAGAGTACTGAGATGGTAATTTCTTCTACAGCTTAGAGATAGGATTGCTCAGGATTTATTGCAAAATCAGGTTAATAAATGAATATCAAAGGAATCATCTTCTCACTTTGGCTCAAGCTAACCTAGCAAGATGATAAATATTACTAAGTAGCAAGTACTCATTAGTCAAATAAGGCTTATAAAAATACACTTCAGTTTTCAATGAACATTTTCCAGTGGGTTACAACACCATTTATCATCACATGGCTGCACAAAAACATACTGCAGAACAAAATGAAGTGAAATAGTGAAAGAGGTGCCTCAACCATCTCCTCACTTGCAGGATTGATCAGTGGTTGTCGTCTATACAAGAGAATATCCACAACTGTGAACAAACCCAGATATTTCTATCTCCTGAAAAGAGGAGAGAGTGAGACTCCTCTTAGGGTGCACAGTAAGTGGAAAAGAAGCAGCAAACAAAAGTTGCAAAAGGAGAAATTTCAATCAGGTATTAGGAAAGAAATACTACTCACAATGAGGGCTGTCCAACAATGGAACAGGGCCCAGGGAAGCTGCGAGGTCTCCATTTTAAGAGATGCTCAAAACAACCAGACAAGGTCCTGAGAAATCTGATTTAAATAGAATTATACTTTAAGGAGAAGGGCAAAGTAGATAAGAATAGATAAGAACAGATCTCTTCCAACCGCAACTATTCTGTTACTCTAAGAAATACAAGTTTGCATTAGTCAGCTCTCCACTCTCTGTCCAGCGCTGCAATACCCATGTAGCACTACCAGCAATGTAGGACACAGCACTCATCTGCTAATGTTTCCTAGACTGAAAAAAATGAAGAATTGTGCCCTATCATTTTGCAGAAGACAGTCAGGCCAAATCTAGGATGAAATGGTAGAAGCCAGGTATATCTATTCTTTATATTACCATAATAATGGTTTGGCCAGTTTTGTAATTAGACTATTTCTACCAAATAGTTATTTCTTGTATATAAAAAAATAAAAATAAAAAATTATTTGATATTAAATAGTTGCAACAAATCCAAATACAGTGAGAGGCGTATATTACAAAGGAAGTTAAGAGCTTTACAAGAGACATGAAGCGTGTCTGTTACGAGGAGCTTTCTGTATAGGATCTGTAATGGTAGATTCATGTTAAAACGAGTTCAGTATGTTTTTAGTGGAAAAAAATAGTTCATGCCACAGACAAAAATAAATCAGCCTGGGAATTTCCTTTGTTGGAAATTAAACTATCTCACAAAATTATTAATAGCTGTGTGTCTTCATGATGCTAGTGAATTTTACTATGAAATTGTAATGTGTAAGAGACTTTGATATCTATTCTTCAGCACTGTGACAAGAAAACAGTGGCTTCTTTGCTATTTATCTTTTGAGAAAGAAGGAGGAATGCTCAACCATTTAACCTCACATGTGTCTGATGGCACTTTCCACAATCAGCACTGACAGCTCAAGGATGAAAGGTATAGTGTATATTCTAGTTATTGAAGGGTTAAAGAAGGTCCCATAAATAAATTATGGATGCATTTTTAGAGCACTTTGCTAAGAACAAGAATGGCAGAAAATATCACAAGGCTGTCAAATCAGATTAAAGCCCATGTGCTCTGAGTAATCTGTGGGGAAAACTAACAAACTGTATGTTTGTCACGTATTAAAGATATTTTCTTAAAAAGCCAATTGGCTGAATGAACATAGAAATCCACCCTTGCTTTTTCCTCATCTCTTACTGTTTCTCTCCCGTGCTTAAAGTACAACTTACAAAATAGCTAATGACACATCCCCGGTTAGAGAAGACATGGTGAAGAGCAAAGCTGTGCAATCAAGGGTGTGTATTAATGTATATATGAGGATAAAAATTCATAGTGAGTAGATGAATTTTCTCAGCAAATTTTTCTAAACCTGGTTACTTGGATGCCTGGAAAACACATCTTTGCATCTTCTGCTGTTTTATAACGTGTAGGCAGAAGACTTGATCTTCACATTCCAGAACTGAAAGGGCATACATAAATCCCTCTGAAGGGCAGAACTACTGTAAAAGAAGTTTACAGCCTGTTAAGCCATTGTCCTAAAGATCCAGAATTTGAATCAGGTAGCCTACAAAAAGATGAAGATGTGATTACAGAGCAGGTTCCCATCAAGTAATTGTGCCAAGAGGGACAAGGATTCTGGTAGAAAGGATAAGCACTAGCTCTGACTTTCTAGAGCTGGACTAACTGATTCTTAGCCTGGATGCATCTTCTGGCTGCCACAACACACTGCCTGTTGGACTAATACCCTGGCAAATGCTCCTGTACCCTCTCTGTCTTGTCTTTCATGGGAAGAAAGTCAGTGCATTGTCTACACAGGTCAGTGATGTGAGCAGGGCAGTTTTTTAAGGGGAAAAGTAAGGTGCTCATATGTACTGCAGATTGCCTAAGTCCACCTGTGTGCATGAAAACTACAGGGACAGCAATTCATTTCTATCCTCAACCATTCAGCAGAGCAATTAACTTTTCTTTTCTGCATCAGTTTTAAAGGATAAGAGACCTACACTGGGCCGTAAATTCATCTTTCAACCTCGCGTGCTGTTGGACTCATCTGTACTCATTGGTGACAAAGCAAACAAAAGATTTCAGTTTGATAGATGAACAGTGCTCAGCAGAGAAAGGAAAGAAGGAGTAACTGAAATCCGTTCAGTGGATGACATCCTAAGATATAGCTCCTCATAGGATGGGTAATGTGTTAAATTCTTGAGGCCAAACCTAAGGAGGTAATTAAATGCCTTGTAATTAGAGTAAGATGCCTAAGATATTCTTAGATCAAGAGTAAGAAAAGGGTGTCCAAGTGAGTCTTAAATTATCTCTCTATTGGGCTGTGTTGGAGACATGTGTGAGATTTGGATTGGATCCCAAAGCTTTTTCTTTCCTTTATTTTCCTAGTCAAGTGTGAATAGGCAGATCCATCCAGCCAACTGTTATGCTGAGGCAAAGTCCAAGCAGAAGGGTACCAGTAAGTACAAAAGAGCCCAGGGAAGTCCATAGGCAAGCTTGTATGATACTATGTTTACATCAAAAGGAAGGGATTTGTGGCCATGTGCTGTCTCACAGAACTGTTTTCTTTCTTTCTTTCTTTCTTTCTTTCTTTCTTTCTTTCTTTCTTTCTTTCTTTCTTTCTTTCTTTCTTTCTTTCTTTTCATGATAGTTCTTTATTTTTTTTATATAAACAACTTTCAGTAATGTCTTTCATTGTTCACTGCAGGATGGCCTACCTCTACTAAAACAGTCTCCCAGTGAGAGTGTAGTTTATATTTCAGAAGATCGATAGTTCCTAAAAAATAAAGCATTCTTTATGTGGTGTACCTTCCATGTATATTTGTGTTCTACGTACTTTATACATTCTGCTGTGATTTAGTAGAATAAAACTATTTATTTTATAAAATGCTGTCATGGTGAGTCTGGGACTCTCTCTTATTAGATTGCTCTTAGTTTTTCAAAAGCTCACCCAGAGGATTAAAAAGCATTTCCCTCCAAATTCCCATTCATTTCAATGGGATCGGGATTTCTCCCAGTGCTGCTTATGTACATAAACCCATGTAGGATTGAGCCATGTTTACGTTCCAAAGAACTCTGAATACATTGGTCCTTCAGTCATTCATCATGGACAATACTGCTCAATTCCCAGTAGACTGATGTTTCTCTGCAGCTGGATTCAAAGCTCAGTAAAACATGTGTAACAAGATATGACTGGATATGTGGTCATCTCCAAATGAAACGCTGAAACGTTGGTCTCAGCACACTGATCTCCAGACTCACAGAAGGTACCAAAAGGTAAAGACCATTCACACTGCAGTCCGGGGATAGGGTATGGCCAAAGACACAGGTAATATCCTATAGACTCAATCCAACATTCTCCTTCTCAAACCAAAGTAATAGACAGCACTTATTCTTTTCCTGTGTATTGATGTTTACAGTTCAAAGCTTGTATGTTATCATGTGTTAAAAATCAAGAGGAGGCAAAAATCACCCCAGCAAACAATTATTTTACGAAACAAAGACTGTAAAAAATTGTACATGTGCTTTGAGTGCAAAAAAATAAGAGTAGTAGAGCAGACAGGGGAAGAATTTAAAGATTTTTAATAAATAAAAACAGCCATTTGCAAATGACAATCTGATAATACTCAGCACTTAAAAGACAAATGTTAATTAAAAACTAACTTTTTTAGCAGAAGGAAAGGAGCACTGTTAGTAAAAGATTCAATCACTTCGGTTGACAGTTTGCTGGTTATTTAATCAAATTCACTTCACAGAAATGGATTTTTGAAGTAAGCTCAAGGACAAGCTTTTTAGAAATCAGTAACAATTGTCAATCTAATAATAATTGCTTGACTGCAGGAAAAAGGGGAAAATACATTGACATATTCATCCATACATTACTTTTAATTAGAGTAGATGGGATAAATTCATCATATTCTGCATTTAAATGGTTTGTTGAAGGAAATACTGTGAATATTGGGAGGGCAAAGGTTGCAGGTATAAAAAAGCTGTCATTTTACAAAAAAGAAGTATATGCTTTCAGGAAGGAAAATTGCCCCACGGGGGATTGCAGGTGCCAGAGCTGATGGAAAGCACTGAGCCCCAGGAAGATCCAGGCTGGAGCCACCAGGCAGCTCAGAGCCCTCACCCTCATGTTGAACTTAAGCTGACAAAGACTTGGCTCTTCTCTGAGAGATCAGTGCCACAGAGATGAGATGGACGTCCTGCACTGTGCAGGGAGGATGTATTCTAGCTCACACACTTCAAGAAGGGCAGGTTATGCCTAGGAGGAGCATCTGCATGTTTCAGGAGGAAAGGAGCAGCGGGAGCTGCCTGTGCTCCCAATCTGGTTGCATAACTCTGCTGGTATCCGCGCCACCCTAACTAGGCCAGTGAAACTCCAAGGGTATGTCTGTGCCTGTATTATGCAATTCTATGCAGTGGTACCCAAATCTAGACTAAAGGAGTCTCTCTCTTTGAGGCAGCCATGTCATGTTAACATACTGTTTTGCCTTATCTGTTCTGCTCTTTTTTGGGCATTTCTATGGAGTATTACACTGAGTAATACTGTAAGCAGCCTGGCACTGTGATGGTCTATTTTGCTACCTACAACTGTTTCTAGAACAATGATGATAAACAATATAGGAAAAAAATGCTTATGCATTCACTTCTTATAGTGGCAGTTGTTAATAGCAGTAATGCCAAAAGAACATCACTGCTGGCAGAGATGTGCAAGTTTGCTGTGTGAAATAAACTGCTGAATTTCTTCTCCCAAACATAGAATCATAGAATACCCTCAGTTGAAGGGGACCCACAAGGAGAATCAATCCCACAAAGATACTCCTAAGCATGGGCTTGTTCAGACATTGAATTTTGGTACAGCATACTAAGGAGGTACAGGTTTCTACTGATGTTTTGCTCTTCATTTCTTTATCCAACTACATCTAGTTTTTTAGTAAGTAGAGATATTCAAATTTTTTCCAGTTTAAAATACTCTTCATGATGAATGTCATTTTCTCTCTAAAAAAACCTTAAGGAATAGAGCATTAACAAAAAATCTTCCACTAATGAAAAGGAAGGATTCTCTCTGGAGACATAGGGGAGGAATATTAAAAAACAAACAAACAAACAAACCAAAACCATAGGAAATTGGATGTATTTTCAACAGTAAAAGTCAGTTACTTTGCTGCAGAGAGAATCTCCCTCCCCACCCCAAAGTTGTTAATTATTTTAACAAAAGCATGAGAGTAAAATGCACTGATGTGGGCTCTGCAATGCAATGCTATCTACTTCCTTTTTTCTTGTGAGGAAAGCAATAGATCATGCAGCTTACCCCTACGTCAGGGGTTTCATTTTTAACTCCGCCATGATCACAGTATTTCACAGAAGCCTCTCTATGAAGATGAGTGAAGTCCTTCTTTGAACCATGTAGAAGATGAAAGAAGATAACTGCTGGCATGGTACTACAAAGCATGCACAGAACATAAGCTGTGTGTGTTAGTAGATGGTAGATTCTCCGTGTTGATATTACTGAGAAGCTGTTGTCATTAATCAAGAGTACCTGATGCAACCCCACAGCACTGAGTACAGCTGCCATGGAAGAGCCCATGTTCACACTGTTAAGTTCCTTTAATCTTCAAAGCAGGGCGACTTCTTGCAAACCACTTGATGGAAGCAGCCTTTTCTGCAAATCATATCTAGGAACTGTTTGGAAAAATGTTTATTAGCTGAGGGTGAAAGAAGTGTGTTTACTGAACAGAAGTTGAACAAGATGATCTCTTGTGTCCCCCCCAACCTATAATAAATTAAACATTATTTGTCTGTTTCACAGTATGGATTGTCACATTCCAGTGTTAGAGCTGTTCCTTGGCCCTGTTTGATGTAACAGTGTGGAAGTGTTCACAGAGTTCCTCTTGGGCAAAGCCAGACATTGGTGACTCTCAAAGTTGTACTGCCTCGACGAGCACAAGGAAGACTGTAGCCTGGAATCACAGCAGCATGCAAACAAGCACAGCAATTTACTTTTGCTCATTTTCTGTTTCAATGGTCTGGAAAAATGAAAGGCCACTACGGTGGGAGAATTCCTGACAATGCAAAATCCAGGAACAAGGAAACACAAAATGACTAGTAGAGTCTAAAAGATCAAGGCCAGATGGGTGCAATTGCTGAGATCTGAGAGACAAAGAGAGATGGGAAGATGAACTTATGGTGAAGAAGGCAAGAAGGGTTGTGGAGAAAGAAAACTCAGCTGAGGTTTTTTGCCACTGTAAATGTGAAGTGGTGAACATGGGTTGTAAATACAAATCCAAAAACTTATTGTATTTCAAAAAGAAATTTGCCACCCAAAATGTGAGATGGCAGCATGCATACACAGATTTAGGAAGTAGATTGCAATAAGGGCAATTTTGAGAGTTGGGAGGCATGTGGAATCCTTACACAGGGAACAAATTAGTATGCTCCAGGAAAAAAAAAAGAAAAGCAATGTTACTAGATCAGATTATTGATCCAAACGTATATTACTTTTTAATTGAGACTTTCTACTTTTACAAATAGCTTTACCCTAGACAGTTTTTGAGTTGTTTTCCAGTACCAAAGATTCTCTTTTCCTCAAAAATTCAATGCAATAAAAATGATATACGCAACTTTTTTCCAAACATTTAAACATATAAAACATATTTTCGTAATTTCTAATAATAAATAAAATATTTTCAGTACTACATGACTCTTGAATCAGCTGTTTTCGAAGGTTAAGTCTTTTAAAAACACAAATGTCTAATGTCTACCCCACACCTCCCTTCTCCATTTAACCATCAGTGTAAGTGAAAGCCGTAACAGAGCACCAGTGTAATTGCTAGATATTAAAGACCCTCCATTTCTGCCTGTAGAGTATTGGGCAGTGCTTAACAAAAGTGGTAACGAAACAAATGCAGCTTAGATTCATCTAACGTTCAGTAACTGAACAGCAGAGTTTTAAGAGGATATTCTAACAGTAAAATTTTAATAAATGGAATAATTTATCCCCCTCTATCTTCCCCATTCAGATTCCACTGTCAGGCATTTTAGAAGGCTCAAAACTGGTAAAATGATACACTGGTGACTGTTTTGTCCATAGTCCCAAATCTACTACTTCCTTTGTTGTTCATAAATGAGAAAGTTATACATGTCATTATATTAGAGTGTCTTTTTCTTCTGGAATCTTCTTGACTTTCATAATTTTATGACTTTTGGATTTATTTTAACTTTTTATTTAAGATGCTGTTACATCTGTTCCCACTGAATTCGATTTGCAAAAAAATATGAGTGAAAAAGACAGGACAGAGTCAAATCCCTTTCTCCTACTGAGTCACTGACAGATCTCCAGCCATTAAGAACATCTGTTAAAATACCAGATGATTTAAAGATCTTCAGAAAAGATCATGTCTTTTAATTGCTTTAAGCACTGGGAAAGGTTACCCAAGGAGACTGTGGATGCCCCATCCCTGGAGGCATTCATGGCCAGGCTGGATGTGGCTCTGGGCAGTGTGGTCAGGTGGTTGGTGACCCTGCACATAACAGGGGATTGAAACTAGATCATTGGGGTCCTTTTCAACCCAGGCCATTCTATGATTCTATGATTCTATGAACAATTGTTTCAGTAGTTTTTTTTCTTTCCCAAGATAGAATCCCTAAACCAATGTGAATAAATTCAAACATTCTTCAGCTGCCTTTACACAAAATAAATAGAGATGTTAAAAGGTGGCTTTATCTGAATATCAAGATATTTATTCCAGCTGGGACAATGTGGATAAAAAAATTTTTAAACCATTATCCAGTCAGTGATATAAAGGGCGATGAGAGAAGAAGACCCCAGAAATTGCAGTCATGTTAGTCTATCCTCAGTACCTGGAAAAACTATCAAGAAGATTGTCCTGAGAGATACTGAATGGCATTTGAAGAACACACTTGTTATCAGGCATCATCAACATGGAGGGCAAGTCCTTCCTTATTAATTTGATCTCCTTCTGTAAGTTGTCATGTGCTTAGCAGGTGAAGGAAAGGTGGTGGATGTCTTTCTGGATTTTAGTAAGGCCTGTCCCTCTTAACAACCCTCTGGACTGATTGACCAGCTGTGAGATAAACAAGTTCATGCTATGCTGGTTGATGACAATGGTAGAGCTCAAAAGGCTGTAGTGAATCAGGCTACATCTGGATAGCAGTTTGTCCCCAGTGTGTTCTGTAAGGCTCAGTTCTAGGGACAGTCTTGGCCAACATTTTTATCAGCAATATTGATGTAGGCTTAGAACACATCCTCATCAAGTGTTTTGATTACACTAAATTTCTATTCTATTTAGCCTTCTCTGTGCATAGAGACACATATTTTATGAAACAAACAAACAAAAAACAAACAAACAAACAAACAAAAAACCCACAACGCATTTATTCTGCTTTGGGGACAGGTCTGTTTTCTGTGCTTTTATTAGTAAGATAAAAACAAACAAAAATGTTCTAGATATTGTCAAAGATTTTAGTAGTTACATCAAAGATCAAAAACTTATTCATTGATTCACTAACACTTATCTTCTCTGAAATTCACCCTACTGAGAGTGAGCACAAGGGGTTTATCATGTTGTTATCTAAATGAAGATGGTGGGAAGAGAGGCGTCTGTCAGTAGAAATGAATGGCAGGAAGGAGTAACAAAAAGTACATTAAAACAGATTGCCCTTGAATGGCAAGGCTGCGTAAGCTGGCCTTAGGCTGGTAGCTCTTCATATTACAGTGAACACTGTTTACCAAACTTTTCCAAGATCCTTACGAAAATGCAATAGATTCTTAAATTTTCCTGTTGACCCATTATATCCCCAAATTTTATGTTCCCTGAAGCATCTTCGCAGTTCTAGAGTGATCTCATAATTAAGAGTTATGAGAAATGATTTTAAAGAAAATTATTTCTTCTATCTAAATTGCAATGCAGATTCATCCAAAGTTTATGTGCCTCAACAGAATAATTTTAGAAGGAAATGATAACTGGAACTTAATTTTGGCATGAAGTGTAGCAAAATCTATGGCATACAAGTGCAGACTTCTACAGCCATGTGCTACCATCTGAAAATTTCCAAGACTTCAGGTATTAACGATGTAACCTGAAGGTATTTTTTAAACCTTGTGAATCACTGCAGAATTTCTGTAATTGTTAGTGTTTACAGCTCAGTGAACGCGATTCTTTCTGTTTCTCAATCTATAAGAACCGTAGGTGTAACAGTGCAAGATGTCCCCCAGTGTGGGATCAAAGGAGATCAAGAGAGATCAGGTGGGATAAAAAGGTAATTCTTGCCACATTTATAGAGTTTAAAAGCACATGCTCCAGTTAATCCTACGTGTAAAAGTATATTGTGGACATTTATTCACGATGAAACAGATTGAACTAACTCATTCTAGACTGATTAGCTACCATCAGAAAGCAGTCATTCTTAACTGGTAACAAAACTACTACTTGTAGGTCACAGACTCTGTAACTGAGAGGGTCTTGTATGAAGCTGGAAGAAAATAACAAAAATCCAGTTCATTGCACATTTACTGAGTTTATTTTGCTTGTATTAGTGGATTACCAGCATATATATCAGTCACTATAAAATGTGATTAAGCATTGCCCCATGCTTAATGGTCACCTGCACATGCTTCGGAGTGTAAAGAGAGCATAATGAACTTGCAAGCATGCCATCATACCAACAAATAATCTGAACAAATGACCTGGATTATAGCAAAAATTGCTGACTCAATTCCAGGGTTATGATCCATTAACAAAGACTTACAGGGAAGAGTGAAAGAGTAATGATGTATGTGTACTGGTGTAGGATCATCTACCTGTTGCATCCATTTGTAGATAATCTAATTAGGCAATGTTGTAAATTTACAGAATGCTTATACTAGTTATAGTGGGGAAATTAAAAGATCATGAGGGACAATTTACCTTAGCACAAAAAATCCTCTACAGAGAACCTAAAAGCATAGGTTCTATCTAGAACATGTATTGATATAATTTTTTCTTACTCTTCTTCCTTCTCAAAAACTTTAGAATTGATGGAAATCATAGAATTTATTCTTCATCATACTATAACACTTCTTGTACTGGAGACTGGAGACTGCAGTCAAAGACATGGTTCTTTGAGAACCTATTGTTCTTAGGCACCCAACCATACATTTAGATAAGGCATTGGACCACAACAGGTCTTTCCATGACTTAGTATCAGAGTGAACAGAGTGTCTTTCACCTTCTGTAAGCCCCCTTTTTCTCTCTCTCTTCTGCTTGTATTTCCCAGGTTTTCCTTGTGTGTGATACACTTTTCATTCCTTCAGAGAGAGAAGTCAGACTGATCAGGCACAAAAGCATCAAGACCTTCTTGATGGGTTTATCCTGCTCACGTTCCTTCCCTGCACTAAGCGAGTTCTCCTAGAGGTGAACTGTGGCTGATCTGAGGATGAAAACTAACATAGGCCTGTTGGATCCAGTCTGACATACCCATTTTTCCCTTATGTCTCTATATGCAAAGACACAGATCTTCAAAGACGATGAACTTTGCTTCTATTGACTTCACTGGTAGTTGTGCACTTATTCAACTTGATAACCTGGACTAAAATTTGGGGCTTTTGGTTACTCCCAGAACAACTCTGGACTCATTACACTGTTAGTGGAATAGAGAAGGAGGCACCTGCAAAGGTTTCGAAGAGTGAACAAGCAATCTATCTCTTTGTTGTCTAGAGAACATGACCATCTTAGACTGGTCCTCCTAACCCACAGAATGGGTCTAAAATATGGGATGACTCCTAGTTTTTGTATGCATCCAAAGTTGGTGTATTCCGAGACCAATGTTGCCATCTGAAGAAACTGTCTCTTCCTAGCACCTTTTCTTGTCGTGCATGGAATTCCCTTCCCAATCATTGACTCTTCTTTAGAAAGGCTATTTTCTTTCTACAGTCGGTCCAAGAGCAATAGAGCAGGCACATATGAATCACACAAATAAATGGATGCCTTTTCGCTAACTTCAGAAAATAGAGATAGGTCCATATGTATCTTCTTTGGAATTGACTGCACAGTATGTAAACTTGTTTGGGCAGGGACTGTATTCACACTGAGCTTTGTACAAAAGTTGATCATAAAGTCAGCACGTAATATGTTAATAATAATAATAGAATGACACATTGCAAATCTAAAGGTTTATGTGTTTGAATTTATTCTCCTTTTCGGGTGCTTTGAAAGCACTCTCCATACTATATTTTTGTTTTCAGACTTAATCCATAATTATGGAGAACTGAGGTACCAATGCCAGAGTAACAAGATTAATACCTTTTTGACAGAATTTAATAATATGGTTTTATAATATTTAATTTTGTTCATAAAATACCTCTCAGCAGGAGGCATTTTTTTTAACTTATCTAAACATTATTGCTTTAAAACAATTTAATTCATATTTCCTGGCACAAAGAATTTATTATGCAGGCTTATTGGGAGCAGGTTTTTATAGGATCGTGCAGGGATTAGCTTCAACTTAATTTGGATATTCAACCAATTTTGACAAGTACAGTCTACTGAATGTGGGCTAATGCAGTCTTTAATTCATTTATCCTCTTTTAAAGGTTCCAAGGCCTTTAAAATGATGTCTGGATAGCAACACTCTAGCTGGTCTTGTTCTTAATCTCTAGAGAAAGTATCCACCAATCAGTGAAGCTGATAACATCTTTACCTAAGTGAAAGGAGAATGAAGGCAGAACCTGGACTGTTACGTAGTACATTAGAGGAGAACGTCACTCTCACCAGCAACATATAAAACTGCAATACCAAGCCTTCCACGCAGTGCATGGGGAAACAGAGTCCTTCTGTGCCACGCATCAACACTAAAAGACTTTTACTGCGAAATCAATTCCCAAGTGGCAAATCCCTGTTCATGAGGTGCCTGCATTTGATGAATTTGAAGATTTTAAAATCTGAAATTTCAAGATAAGTAAGGACATTAATAATTTTCCACTGCCAAGCAAAGGAGAATGTGTCACTCAACGGATCCTGCCTAGGTCCTGAGTCATGCTTTTCTTTCTTTTTTCAGTTTATGGGTGAAGATAGTCATAAGGTTTGTTTAAAAACTAAGTAAGGCTTTGCCCCTATGAGTGCTGTGGGAAGTTTCCCTTACAACTAGCGTGAAATAAACTGTAATGTGACCATAGATATGGATCAAATGAACTCAGGAAGTTGCTGGCCCCTTCTCTGGATGACTCCATAATTTTGTTACTTCCTTCTAAGTTGCATCAGTGTAGATAAGAAAGATAGTTGTAATTGTCCAGAGAACTGATACCTGTAAGCTTGAGTAGAAGCTTTATGCCTACACTAAGAGGGAAAAAAAAACAACAACAAAGGACTACACAGTCATAAATCTTGCGTGGGAAAAGTAAATCAGAATGGTTATTCATCTTTGCTTGGTAGAAAAGGAGTGAACGGACATACAGCAGTCAGTAATTGGAGGATTCAAAAGAAGTAAAGCATTCAGCAAATTGTTACATTGTGGAACACGATGCTGCAGGATTTTCTGGATGTAAAATACATAAATTAGCTAAAAAAAGAAAAGGCAATTAATCAAGTTTATCAAATACAAAGAAACAGAGACAGCCTCTGGCTCAGGAAGGCTCTAACCTGCAGATGAGCAGAGCAGGGAGGGTACAACTCAGAAAAAAGCACTGATCTAATTCATCTTCTGCAGGCACCCTCAGCTAGCTACTGACACTAGCACAGCTTTGGGCAAAACTGACATTTTGCTTCACCCAGAGGAGTCATTTTTATTTTATTTTCCAGTGCAATTTGATCTTCAAACTCCTAAGAGTGCTGCAGTTTTTTCTCAAAGCAGAAATGATACTGACTGCCATTTGGCATTGCTGGGAGCATTTTAGCTTTGTGGACCGGGATTGTTTCTTTGCCCGCCAGTGAGAAACAGCCTTCCTTGAATGTACTGCTATACATGCATTGATCCTTCATAGGTTTTTAGCACGTCATGATTACTCCTACTGACACAGTTTTTGATGAGCACCTTCTGTCCCATGCTAATATACTGTTAAAAATGGAGTCTCTGAATTAAGCTTTTTGCACAATTGAACTAAGAAAGACAATGCAGCTGGATATGTAGTGCAGGAAAAGAAGAGTAGGAGCATGTTGGTTTATCTTTTTTTATGCTCGTGGTTTCTTTCTGCGGGATTTAAATCTTAATATCAACAGCACAGTAATGTTTTCATTAAAATCGTACCCAGGCGTTTCCCAAATCCAGCATATATTTTTAATTACAGTCACTTCTATTTAAGCCTTCCATTGTATTTTAACATCTCTGCTTCTTGGCTTACTACTGAGTAGCGTGAAGGTCAGTGCTTAATGCAGGCTTGCAGTAAATTACACTTCTTCAAATGCACTTTCAGTACAACTCCGTCAAAAATCTTCTAGCAAAAGTGCCATTCCCTCTAATGACATATTTCGTATGTTGGTTGGTCTCCATCTCACAAGCTCCCATTCGCTGCTAGCGTTCAGAAAATGGCTCAATTAGTAGAGACTTTGAGAGATGTTGCTGCAGGAGATTTGTGCGGAGAGATGCCAGTAGATAAATGTGAGTCATTTTTCAGCTCAGTTCTGATTGCACAGACTGATTCTACTTAATCATTTCTTTCTTTTCCTCTGTGAGGGAGACAGCAGGTGAATAGTAAAATGCAAAAGACTGGAGTAAAAAATGGGTGTTATTTAAGTGAATCAAAGTAGCAAATGGATTGGCAAGTACGCAGGTAGATTATCTATGATTCATGAGCCTGTGTTATTTTTAAAATGGCATTAGCCAGGTGATGACTTTATGGAGATGCTAGTAAATCCCAGAAGTTTCTTGAATTTTTGAACTTTCATTACATTTCCCTGAAGTCATGAAGTTTTGTAGAGGTCTGAATGCTATGCTACTGTGGTCTGATCATGAGGTTGGAGCAGAGACCTCCAGAATTCCTATCTGGCCTAAATGACTCCATGATTTGTGTGTTCTGTTTAAAACGTACACATTGTCTCTCCCAGGAGTAGAAAAGTCTGAAGTAGATAAAAGACTTAGGAGACAGCTTATATGATAAACATAGGGTGTAAACACTAGAATTGAAATATTTCCAGATACATCAGAATCTGGCAAATGTTAACCAAGGATGCATGCAACTGAGAGGATAAAAGTATTCAATTCATGATCAACTAGTATTCAATTCATGATCAGCTAGGTGTATGGGGGATTAAAATGGGGAAGAATGAGCTTCAGACATGGTTCTCGTCAAATCAACATGCAGTCAGCAGTAACTTACAGATACACCTGCCCAATATTTTGAATAAGGTCACCCACTGGTAAAAACTAGCATGCTACAGGTGAGCAACAGCAAATGGGCTTCTGCATTGGAGAGTGTCTTGTAGGATTTACTGAAGGGAGAGACATATTTGCAGCCAGAGACGATGGTCATGGTTAGGAAGAAACTACAAGATTTTGATGATATGGCTTATAGAACAAGTATTAGACAGTGTGTAGCCATAGCTGAACCAGATCACTTCTTGAGTTGCAAAATTTGGTCTCTACTTTTTTTTTTTTGCTCACTGTGGAAGAGTGAACACTGAAAAATGAATGTGGCTGATCTTTGATGTTCAGCAATGATACAAGAAGCTCTACAATTCGACAGTTTTGGATTTCACTGAGCGCTGTATCCTGAATTCCTTATGGGGTCCAAGCCTTGCCACAGTAGTTTTTTGATTTTTTTTTCATAAATAATAATAATAATAATAATAATATCTTTTTTTGAATTCATATTTTTAGGCAGAGTTTTAGTAGCCTGATTCCTTGCAGTGAAGGTCTCTGCATTCCAAACATCTTAGACCCACAAAAGAACAAAACAAAGAAACAAAACCCTTAAAAATCCATAGCATTAGTTTTTATAAGAAAAGAGAACATACTGATACATATGTAAACATATTTTCTGGAGCTGGTAGGAATTCTTGAAAGGAATTAAGATACATTTTTCTAATAACTTCAGCAATAAAAAAAATTTCACCCTGAGACGATAAAGAATCGATTGGAAAAAAAGGCAAACAACTTCCTCAGAGGAAATTAAAGAGGAATCAAAGCTGAAACATCCTTCAGAAAAGGAGTGAAATCAACATGATTTCTTATGTTCCCTCCAAGTTGATGTGTGTTGTTTTTTTTCCAGCTGTCTAAACAATTCGGTTTAGCGCTACTATACGAGAACTTGATGTCTTCTGAGTAGAAATTGTGTTTTGTTTTAAAAAGTAAAGATAGGCACATAATGTGTTTAATATGATGTCAGCTAGACTCTGAATTTGCAGTAATTTAGCTCATCTGTGGTAACTGCCTGTGGGGAGACTTTTACATGGTTATAAATGTGTGGTAATTTGAGGTTGCCTATCCCTCTTCTGAATTCCCCCTCTTGGAAGTAAATGATCTTAGATTTACTGATGGGTACAAAGGTGCATAGTTATTACTAAGTAGCCTAACACTTGTGGCAACTTGTTTGCATGTCCTTGTGATCGTTTAATTGCAGTAGGAAAAATAGAAGTGGTTAGGGCCTTAATAAAGCACTTTGAAATTATATATAGAAAGATATAATTTATTGAAGTTTAATCTTTTGTAAGTTTTCTATTTATGTAAATATCCAAGACTTTTTATTGACCTTCCTGATTCACTGATATTATTCAAAGATTATTCAAAATCTAAACAATTTTAGTCTAAAGATGCAAGTGTTATTCCGGAGTATTTTGTTTCTTTACTGCTGTTGAGAAATAGCTGACAGAAGTAAGAGTTGTTTTTTTTTTGCTTTCGGGTGTAAGAAATTTCAGATGATTAACTGAGAACACAAAGACTAATATTCAGTTTATCTTCCTCCTTTTGAGGTTGTTTACTCCCATGTAGAATAGATGGATGTCTTCTAAATCATAACAAAATATATCATGCTCCATTTGGGAGTTACAAATGCTTTTATTGGTGGAAAATCAGATTTAGTTGTCTTGCTGAACTGTCTCCATAAAAGTTTTTTTAGGATTTTGTGTAGGTAAGTGCACTACAACCATGATCTGTAGTGGAAGCTAGTGAAAGCCATGCTCAAAGCGAGCAATAGAAGGGGCTTCTTCACGTAGCGGGCAATAGACATGAGATATCCTCACCACGCATGTTATGACAGCAGTTTTATGCAGATTCAGGGGGAGATCTGAAAATTACAGCACCAACTGGCAAGCCTGAGATTGTAACATCTGTAGCTCTCTTCTCCATTTAAGTGAATCTAACTCTAAGAACTTAGAAGAGTAATGAAAAGTACAACAGGAAAGCTTAAGAGTTAGTGTCAAAAGATAATTTCTGGATTTGCTTTTTACTTGCATAACCCATGAATCTTCACATATTTTCACAAATGTTGTCCAAGTGTTATCCCATTTATTTTCACAGTGGTTACTCAGAAACTCCATACTCTCCCTCCAGTCACAAAAACTGTTGACTAACTTCTCCGGAAATCTCCTTTAATTAAAAGTGGCCGCATAGTTAGCCTTTCATAGAAACGTTAAATTAGAAGTGTCCACAGGGTTGCATACAAATCAGAATCCATGGTTGTCAGCCAAACCACATACTGCAGATGTGGCTTTGTAGGGAGAACCCAAGAACTTTCATTCCAAACCCACACGTACCTACCAGTATCTTGTTCAGCTCAAGCAGTAATAAAGCAGGCAGCTTGTATGGAACCAGCATCTCTACATCCATATAGTGGGAGGTGTCTTATGTTCAGTTCATCCATTGGCCTGAAGGATCAGCCAAATATGCAACAAGTGGTCAGTTGGGGAATTTAATATTACCAGCAATTCATGGCACTGCTCTATCTTCTTTAGAAACAATTTAACAATCATATTCACCAATTTTCTGTTCTACCTGTATCAAATTATAGTAAAGGAGAGAGAAAGTTAAAGGCATAGTACTTCCTACTGATATCATATGTTTCTTAAAGGCTTTTTGTTTTTTTTACAAAAATTGAAAAAGAGTGAGATTGGAAATCAAATAAAATTACATCTGGCCCAACTGTGCTGTGATCATCTCAATGGAGCATTCACAAGCATTTGGAAGTATCTCTGAAGTTAGTGGTGGTGAGAAGCACTCTACTGTCTGCACAGCCACCAAACTTATAGGATCATTTAAGGTGCCTGAACCTGCTTTGGAGTTTTTGGTCTCATATGAATCCTGAACACACACTGGCATCAGATGGATTCCTTATCGGTGTTTCCAAAACACTAAAAGAGACCTGATTCTTTATTCCTTTTCAAGTTGCTGCTAAAATGATGAGAAGCTCATTCTCAATGCCTTGCTCCCAATAACTGATGCATGTAAATAAAATATCCCCCTTGCTCTACTTACACAGTTTTAAGGATGAGTAGGGATGTCTCCTGCACATCAGAGCTCACAGACAGCAGGAACAAAAACAGCATGTTTTGTGGGGAAATAAACATTCCATAATTGCTAATGTTTTCTTTTGGATAAGTAAAAAGCCTGAACATATTAAAAAGAAGAAAAAGAAAAGAAAGATTTAATTTCTAGTTTAAATACAGCTGCAGTAATTCTTACACACCACACAGCTGTTCAGAAGCCTGGCAGCTGTCCATATCTTATGTGTCCTATCATGCATTTTCCAGTATTGTCTTCTTGACACATTAAGACTGCCTTTAACTGTTAGGAAAAGATTCTATTCCTTGTCAGATAGATACTTCTGCATAGGTTAATGCATCTGTGTCTTAACACTGCTGGCTTTTGCACCTGTCAGCCTCTTGGCTTATTTCCCCATGACTGTACTCTTTTCACAAAGGAGGATCTTTTGTTTTTGCCATTTCTTCCTCTGACATAATCCTACATACTCATAGCAGACACCAAATTGTACACTTGTTTGTTAGACACAAACTAAAATCTTAGTTAACACGTTTATATTGTGCAAATAACTGCGATGACAAATGCTTCAACCAAAACACCAACAGATGTGTCAGTTCTACTGCCAGTGCAGAGTGGGAAGGGAGGCTGGTAAGTTTCCTGCCAATATGTGATGTCATTCTGAATTCATTTCTTACAGAATATAATTTCAGCTTTTACAGAGGCAATGAGAATGAAGAACATCTTACCCACTATCATGAATATTTTTTGAAGTAAACTCCTTAGTTTTTCCCTGGCAGCATCCGTTCCAAGGAAAAGTAGATATGGTCACAATGCTCCTACACTGACTGTGCAGAGAATTTACGCTACAGTATTCAACCAGAGACATCTTGCAGTTCTAAGAAGGGCTTCTTCCATCCTGGAAGCTGCACAGATATTAGCCATGAGAATTTCAGAGGATACTTGTGCAATGGAGACAACATTTTCCTTTTACAAATGGGAAAACCAAGGACTGGAGGCACAAAGCTCTTCACAGCGTACAGCACACTCAAGCCTAGTGGTAGATCCTCAATACCTTTGAAGGATCACCTTAAAGAAAGACAAAAATAGTGGTAAGATGCAATATAGCCCTTGGTAACCCATGTGTAACCTTGGTCAGGAATCAGCCATCCTAATTCGATGCCTTGCTGCCCACACAGTTATATGGTTCCAAGGTTGGTGCCAGCTCACTCCAACCAGCAGAGAGCAAAAGGAGAGGAGTGCAGTGCCTGCACCTGTCTGTGTAGGTGCTGCTTATGTCCTCTGTTATTATGAAATATAAAAATGACCTTAAAAGAATATTGAGGTTAGGCAATAGACAAGCAAAGATTTGACCCCTCCATGCAAGGCACAAACCTGTTTTTCCATTGTGCTGTTAATTTGTTGCGTGTAAAGCCAGAGATTAACTGCTGTATCACTGGTTAGCCCCACCTTACCTCCTCCCATATTTGTATATTTGAATTAATTTCATTGTCCTCATGTTCTAGCATATCAAAGCAAGATGTTTTTACATGATAAGTTCTCTTCTCTCTATGCAACTTAGGTAAATAAGTTTCCCAGAAATGTTTCACTCATTACTGTGTTACATACGTCACCCATAGTTTGTGGTTGAAGTTGAGTTTTACTTGGTAACTACTGTACAAAGGACATTCCTTGACACTATTTGCCCTTAATCTGGGAACCAGTAAGAACAACCACAAGTTGCTATTCCTGTGTACCTAAAGATATGGGAAAAATATTAGTTCAGAGACAATATGTTATCTTATTTTGTAATGTATATACTCTTTTTGGCTATTCCCTCATGAGCACAGGTAAGTCCATTTTTACCCTTTATTTTAAGTCCTCTTCTTTTTGGCACGTTAAGGTATGTAGCACTGAAGTCTGTTTACAGACTCATTCATTTTTTGATTATTTTGTTGTAATAAAGGAAAGGAACTCAGCAGGTGAGCAGCTCCAGAGCTCAGCAGGTGAGTAGCTCCTCGCAAGTACCAGCTCTTCATCCTGTCTCACATGCATGTATTACATACTGAACAACAAAAATATCTTTTGGACAGAATCCTTACTTTGAATTTCAAGTATTTACAAGATGGTAAATGGAAAGAAATTATAACCAGAAGAAAGCTGCACAACTTTCCCAGCCAAAAACTATTTTCAGACTGTCTAAGCTTGAGGCTTCTCCACCCTGCTTTCCTCAGATGTCCCCAGCTGAGAGGTTTTATAGAGAAGGAATTATGAAAACTTCTGGAACAGCAGTGGAGATAGTATTAACCTACAGCAATTTACAACCACAAATTTTTCACAGTAGCCAATTTGCAGTTGCTTTGGAATCATGGGAAATACATTTTCTTTTTCCTTTCTTCACAACTGGGCAGCATTTTTGGTCAGGCTTTCAAACAAGTCAAGACCAAATTTAGAGGCATTCTCCAAAAAGCTCAGTAAATGTCAGTCCCAAAGCATTCTGTAACAATGCTTTTTCAATGGCACCTAAAGTGACCTTCAGAGTCACTTCCTTCAGAGTGTCTCTTGAAGTTTTTCTGATAAAGACCAGCATATTCTTTGCTCTGTTTCTGCATTTTCCTTCATAGAGCCTGTAGTCGCTGCCTCTCCTCCCTGGTGCTTACACCCTTCACCTTCACATAGGCACTCAGCTTGTCTCCCTTTAGCTATACATATTCAGTTCTTTTAATCTTTCATCGTAAATCAATCATTCCACTGTTTAATCATTTGTTCTTTTTTTCCCTGGAACACTCTCCAGCTCCTCTCTCCCTCTTGTCATAGCTATGTGTGCAGAACTGAAATCATTTTTCTAATTTCATGGCCAAAGACAAAGGCAAAGCAGAACGGCCAACTTATGAGTACATAATGGGAGTCAACTAAACTAATAAGGATTTTGAAACACAAGGAGTCTTGGTTGGTGTGTCATCACTCTGTCTGATGGCTGTCAATCCTCTGTTCTGGTGCTACTTTATAAAAAAGAAGGATTCAAGAAAGAAGCCTAGATGCAGACAAGGGTAGCAACTGCTAGCGTTTGGTTTGAGATGTGGACTAGCCCATGAAGCCCACAACCTCACAGGCAGTGTTGGAATTCAGACACAAATGTAGGCTCCATCTATATTTCACTTGAGGGATTCAGTCTTGTAGCTTTCTGGAACAGTCAGGATGTTACCAGCTGCTTAACTCAAGCAACTTCCCAACTCCACTAAAACGACCAATACGGACAAAAGTCACACATTAGCATCTAAATTGCCATTTTTTTCTTTTGTACTACACGTCAATCATTAGAGAATAAAATAGAGTAAAAGAAAAGTCAGGAGAGAGCAGAAGGAAAAGTCAATAGGTAAACATAACATTGGAATAGCTGCATTTCTTATTTTCTATATTGACTGGATAGGGACAGGGAAGGAAGGAAATGAAGGATCTAATACTACTACTAGAAATTATCATCCTTGAAGAAGAGAGACTATTTTTCTCATTCTTAATTGGGAAGACTAAAAGAGCAGCTCATGAGTCTCTTGGAGCTGTACAAACCTGGCCTCTGAGGATACATAGGTCCAGCTGCTCTCCTCGAGAACGTGGGCAGACTCAGTGTGGGCAGTGTCTTCACACATTGCTTTTCCTGGAAGAGATGCTATTGCAAGTAAGGGCACAATGCAAAAAGAGAACATTATAAACACAGATGAATGTGAATAGGAAACCGTGTAGTCACAGGTGAGTATGAGTACAGGCAAAGTCTTACAGGGGAGCTACTCCTAGTGGCTTCTGTAAGCAAGGCAATTTTATCCCCTTCAAAGGCAAAACAGGAGCCAGGATACTCCGTTTATAATTTGGGGGATTTTTGAAATCATAGCTCTTTCATTATAAAATGCCTTAAGCCCTCAGACATAGCAATCAAATCCTGCAATATCCGGTGTCAAGTAAAGAAGTACCTTCTGTATTTTAACAAACATCTTCAAAGGGCTTAAATCTAAATCATGTTCACTGTGAGAATATGCTGGTAATATTTCTGATGAGCACATTTCCTTATCAAAAATTGTATGATTGTTACTTCCACAGTGGTCTTCAATGCTCAAGGTGAAGAAAGCATCTTAGGAGTAGGAAGATACTTATATTTTCAGATTGAACTATGTTCTTGGAACCAGGTGGACCTACCCATATCTTACTATCATACTGTTTCTAAGATGCCCTCTTGCAGTACTGGTGAAGCCTTACAAAACAGAATCAACTTCCTGGAAGACCTTTTTGCAAGGACAACTGCATGATAAACGTATTTCTGGAGGTACAGTGATGGTCAACATTTCTATGAGTAAGTGTGAAGGGCAGAAACACATAAGAAACCATAATGAATAATGTTTTAGCCTTATAGCATAAATGAAGTGCTACCTCCATTTAATTGTGCCCTCTATTACTTGCATGTGCAGTGCTGGGATCCAGCCTATTACCATCTGATAGTGACCTACAATCTTACAGTTTATGTTGGCCATACAACTCTGTACAAAAGTAACCCACTGTAGCTGAATCTTACAAGGCTTAATAACAGCACCATGCCATTATGGCCTGTTAAACCACTTCTTCCCAAATTGTATTTCAGAGGTGTTGAGCTCCAGTTGAGCCATTATTACCAAAGCAGTGAGATGTGGACACCATTGGTGACAGGGACTAGAGTAGAAAGAGTGATATCTAACAGTATAAACCAAAGTATAAATCAATGGCAGCTTGTCTGTATCCTGTAAATACCTAGGAATAACATGGAGCTACATTTCCAAGAAGACAAAGCTGAATAAAGAAACGATCTGTGCCAACATCTATCACTTAACAGACGGCATACTAAGGAGTAAAACACCTATCTGTAACTTACACAGAACAATCTTGAGTCTGTGAGAGATCCTTGGATATGTATTTCTGACAGCTGCACTGAGATTTACAAAGTGTATTTGGGTTTTCAACTCACTAATATGCTATGGGAATAACATCTACAAAGATTACGTATTTTGTAAAAGATCTGGCAAACTTTCAGGCAATTTTCAAGATCTCTTGTATATGCAAAGAGAACTTTGATTTGATGATTAAGATAGATTTATAGCAGCAGAAACACCTATTTGAATATTATGATAATGTGTGAAAAAACCCCAACATTTTATATATTGCACTGAACTGAAATGACATCCGTCGAATGCTGAAAAGTTCAGAGGTGATTTCTCAATTCTTTTGTAGGTATTCAAGAATTTTTTAGGCATAATGCTCATTTCAGGAATGAGAAGCAAATTTATCTGATCTTTTACTGAGCTCTGAAGTGTCATGCCATTTCTAGAGCAATTTCATTCTGATATATCTGCACCACATCTTTCAAAACCTGCCTGAACTTTCTGTCTACATATCTGCTCATTGTGTTCTTCTATTGGTGAGGACTGAAGCTCTGAATAAAGACAGGATTTTGGCATTGCAATGTTCAACAGTTCATAGCATAGCTATGCTACTGTCATCAACCTGGCAAAAGAAATGAGATCAGACTCTAAGAAGTCATTGGCAAATGAAGCTATTTTTGAACTAGAGGGTTTGATTAGTCTCAGATAAGTCTTTAAAATAAAAGCCTGATTTTTGGTGCTACTGTAGGTTTCTACCCACAGTAACTACTGATTTGAGATGTAAAACTGAAGTTTAACATTAAATACTGACTAATTCTCACTGAGGGGAATAAAAAGCATTTGCTTTGATATAGACAGGAATAGGAAACATCAGAGAGTTACAAAAAAGACAAAAGGAACTTTGTCCTGATGTTGTATGTGGTTTGAATTTTTTTAATCTCTGTGCTCAAAAGATATTTCTGTTCTTAGATGTGTTGAGTGTATGGACATTCATCATTGCTTTCCATAAATAAATAAGGGACATCTCTCTAAGTTTAATGTAAACCATGACAAAAGTCTTCCTGGACCTGCCTCCTCTCCGACATAATTATCCAATCCCTTTGTCAGACAGAGTAAGCAAATTATCTAGGTGGAAAACACATACATTTTAAAGATCTGTGCAATTTCTATGTTAATCATGAATTCATGGTGGAGTTAATTCCTAGCAAGACTGAGAGCTGATGAAATGTGGGTTCAGTCTGATGCCCAGAGATAAACTTCTCACTCGATTGCCATGGTTCACGTCTTATGCAGAGGAGGCACCATATCAAGTTTAGATATTCCAATATGTTTTCTCCTGCTGCAAGAAGAATCTTTTTAATGTTTATTAAAGGATTGTGTCAAAGCTGCTTTGGAATCAAAAGTATATTTTCAGCTAAATTTGTCTTTCAAATTTTTTTTTCTTTTTTTCCAGAAAGCATGAAGAGTGGAAATTTTGCTGCTCAAGCATTGATGTCTACACAATGTAGGAACCTATTTCTGAGCTAATCAGCTACATGGCTTTTACACTCAGAGGTTAGAAAGTGGTTCTTGAGGGCCATGTCAGCTTTAAATAAGCACTGTAAATAGAGTCAATCAGACTGAAAATACATGACTGCATAGAGATCCATGAGGGACCTATGGGATCTATTGCACATCTCTGACAGTGGAGGGGAACTGCATGACTCTTATTTATTGCCAAACACTTTTCCACTAAATTGGTGAGTTTGAACAGTTCTGACTTTCCTGTTAGAAAACTGTTGCTTATGGCCAAAAGTATAGAAAAAAATAATAAAAGAGAATAGATTAAATACTTTGAATAATTAGATTTCCATTATAAATGAAACTTTTTTTTATCTTTAAGAAATATCAATTTAAAATAAAACAGAACATTCCTAGCATTCCCCAATGTAGAATCATAGAAGCACAGAATTATTTGAGTTGGAAAGAACTTGAAAGGTCCAACTCCTCTTCAAGGAACAGGGACACCTACAGCTCCATCGGGTACTCCGAGCCCCGTCCAGCCTGACCTTGAGTGTGTCCCAGGATGGGGCATCCTTCATATCTCTGGGCAACCTGTGCCAATGTTTTACCACTCTTATAGTAAAGAAACTTCTTCCTTAACTTAGGAAGAATCTTCCTTACTAGTTTGAATCTCTCCTCTTTCATTTTGAAACCATTCTCCCTTGCCTTGACACCACAGACCCTGCTGAAGAGTCTGCCACCTTCTTTCTTACCTCCCCCCTTTGGATACTGAAAGGCCGCTCTCAGGTCTCCCTGCACAGCCCCATCTCTCTCAGCCTGCCTTTGTAAGAGAGCTGTTCCATCACTGGATCATTCTGTGACCCTCCTCTGGACATGCACAGGTCCATGTCTCTCCTGTACTGAGGACTCCACATCTGGATGCAGTACTCCAGGTGAGGTCTCACAACTCAGAGCAGAGGGGCAGGATCACCTCCATCTCCCTGCTGACCACACTGCTTTGGATGCAGCCCAGGATCTGGTTGGCATTCTGGGCTGTAAAGGCACACTGCTGGCTCATGTCCAGCTTGCCATCCAGCAGCTCCTCAGGCCTTTTTTTATCAGGGTTGTGCTCCATGTTGTCTCCATGTATCTCAGTTTTCAGTACTCCTTTAAATGTAAAATAAAAAATGTCCTATTTTTAATTCCTGCTTTTTTGAAACACAGCCTACTAACACTGCCAGCAAAGTGAAGTTAATAGGCCAATTTGTTTCCTTTTCAAGCAGGCATTTTTGTGCTTTATCTCAAGTTGCTTTTCAAGCTATGGAGAAAGCACCTGTAAACATGTGTTGCAGAACTGCCTCATTATCCTCATTCAAACTCTTTGCAAGCACCTTTAGTCAGTGTTTTAAAGCTGTCTGTGGTGTGAGATGTTTCTGGTGATGATTCCTTATTGCTTTTTTTGTTTTGTTTATTTGCCTGCATTGTCTGTATCCTTTTGTACAGAAAAATATCTGATGTCCATTGCGTGAAGACTGCATCAGGTGTTTTGTGATAGGGCTATATGGATGATACAAAAAATGATATGAGAAGAAATTTCCTGTCTTCTAGCAGATGCATTTCTGAGCTTGGTATGTCTTTTCATGGCCCACTAGATCTAAAGTAACAAGCCTGGTTATTCATTGCATGAAAACTAGATAATGGATTTGAGGTCTTAATCAAGCAGAGGACCTACAGATGCATAGGCTGTATCATCACAAAAGATTTCTTTCATTAGGTTAAAAGCACCTGATTAATTCAAATTCCGTGAATAAAAGCACTCAGTCCCATTTTGGAGGTTTCACAGGGAGTGGTGCCCAGACTACAGGAGCAATCAAAAGGCTGGTAGGTTTTTTGTTCCACTCAGTTCTCATTCATTTTGACAGAAAAAGTGGTCTTCCTTTCTTGCTGACCTTGTTTTGCTCCCTGAATCTCTTCAGTATTTTTCCCAAGGTGACTGAAAATTTCCTGAAGATTTAGACTGTGTGGATCATTCAGATAGACTAGTTTTAAGGCAACATACAGAACTTCTGAGGCGCCCCAATGAGAGCCCAAGGGTGTCCTTAGGGCCTGCAGTATAGCCTGTTACCACTCCAACCCTTAAAACCACATACCGAGCAAGTCTTTTAGTAAGTCTATACCTTAGGCTTTTAAGGTTCAGCTTGTCATCACATTCAGCCACCTCTGCTCTCCTTCATTAAAGACAAAGAAAATGACAGTCAAATATGCTTCAAAAATAGCAGGAACTGAAAATTCTGGCTCACCACTTCTCTCCTTGAGCACATCATTGTTCCAGGTGACATGGTAAATGTAGGTAGAAAGCAAGCTGTTTTACAACATCAGTTGAATGTCTCTAGGTTTATACTGATAGGGAGTCTGACAAAAATGGGTGAGGGGAAACTCTTAAGGGGGAACTGAGTATGAAGAACAGAACATATCCAATATTTTGAAACTGCAGTTTGTTCAACGTGTATGTCACGCAGTTTAGAAGAGAGAAGAGAGACAACAATGAGTTTCGTGGAAGGTCCTTGCTAAGTTCACATCTTATCACAAATAAATGGAATAATAGTCCATTCTCACTGAATGACCAGTGACAATAACATACATCCCTGACTAATGTAAGAGTGACAGTGAGAGAAGAGAGAAGGCACAGTTCATTAAATGGAGCGAGGATAATGTAGGGACATCTGTGCAGCAGGTTTTCTTCTCTGTTGGCTCTCTCCCCACTTGAAAAGGTTAAGTTACTCTGCATCAGTTGAGTACAATGCTTTGAACGTCAATCAGTTGCAAATATCCCCACTTTTACAAGCTGACAATTTAACAGGCAGTTCTGCTCACTTACTCTTTACTGGAACAAGGCAGGCTATAAATACGGGATTTGGTACAGCTCAGGGCCAAAGTATGGGTCCATCTTGGCTCTTTGTATATAAATACAGGTGACTCACTGGATGTGCCCATACACACCTTGAAAGAAAAATACCTGAAGTGATCACTGATTGCCAAGAACCTGTGCCAGATTGTTTGCAATGTCCTTTACTCCTCCTTGGCTCATCTTCATTCATGAATGATGAGCCAAATTAGAATCTGCCCTGTGGCTCATTTTATTGGCTGGCTCATTGCTACAAGGTACAATTTTTTAATGAAAGATTGTTTACACCCATGTATGTATATACACATACACACACAAATTTCCAGCAGATTTTAGCCTCGATTGTCACAAGTTAAATGGCTTATCTTTCAAAAGGTATGTGTGAATTATTTATGCTCATGACAGCACACACAGAAGTTTCTGTGCTGTGGAGGATTTTCTTCAGTGTTTACTTACTTGCTGCATGGAAGGCTTCCTGGAATTATTTTAATATGCCTAGAGGAAGGAAGAGTCAAATAAAAGAGAGTAAAATTTCTGCCTGTGCATAAAGGTGATCAAATGGACCGATTCAGTAGACTTCTTGTGGATCATCATTGTTGCAGGTGAGAGAAGAATTTGATTTGCAACCCAAAAGAAGCCTAGTTTGCATGTCTTCTTTTTGCTGATATTGAGAGTACAGAGAACTTTTTCACTGTAGTGGGATAAAATAAATACATTTTCAAAGATACTCTTGCAATAATAACATGAATGTGCTGTACAGCAGTGTTAAACTGGGAAATACTTCACTTTTTTAAAAAAGAATTCTGTTCTGTGCAAGCACTTTGCCAAAGGGTGTACATGTTTCTGTTGCAGCCAAAATTACTGTTATAGCCAAGGGATGTACACGTTTCTGTGCAAGCGCATTGCCAAAGGGTGTGCAAGCTACAGTTCAAAGTTACAGTTGAAGGGGCATTCCTAGCTTTAACGTATGTGATCTGCTTATCCAGTCAATTAAATGCAGTTTATTTTCAGATGGCTGAGGGGATTGCTCATGTGATACAGAGCCTATTACTATGGGAGCCCTTGAAAACAAGTTCTCTTTCAACTTTTTGCTGTTATGCAAGATATTACTGGTACTCATGGTATTCCCCATTCTTTGTACAATACATGCTTCTACAAAGTATAGCTTACCTCCAATTAAAGATGGTGAAAGTGTTGTGTGCCTTTCTATGAGGGTGCCAAATATCCTGTGCATCTGACCCAGGGTGTGCCAGGCTTCTTAGCAGGCTACTGTGCGGCAGCTTCGTCCTACTCTGAGGGATTTTGAGTGAATGGGAGTGGCTGAGGAAACAGATTTTGTTGGCATAGTGAAATTTTCGGCATAAAATTTCTTCTCAGTACACAGTGGGGGCAAATCTGGTGCAAACAAAATGCAAGAAAAGATATGGAATGGCACAAGAAAACAACATGGGAGAATGAAACTAGTTGGAAGTGTTCTCTTCAGAGCAATCTCGGTGAATCAATTAAAAAACAAAACAAAACAAAACATGTTTCTGACAAATTAAAAAAAAAAAAAATTACATGTCCA
The DNA here is from genome assembly GCA_002909625.1 of Bambusicola thoracicus. NCBI lineage: Eukaryota > Metazoa > Chordata > Aves > Galliformes > Phasianidae > Bambusicola > Bambusicola thoracicus. Next base: position 8,016 of record PPHD01002094.1, on the reverse strand, counting down.
AAGACCATTTCCAAGTTAAAGGTTTTCCTTTTTTCTCAGTGAAACAATGAAGCCTCCATAGTTTCTGGTAATACCATGAGAGGTTTCAAGGCTCTGCTCTGCCAGGTAAATGCTCTCTCTTGCTACAATTTCGTAGAGTAATATATTACTGTTGTATCAGAGCTCCTCACCAGTGTCAATGGGTTCAGCTGTTGTGGGTGATCCTAAACAGATGTCTCTGTGTGTTAGAAGTCTGGGCACGGTTCATCAGTTCTATTTTGCTTTAGAAGGAGGAGTTGTACCAAAACTTCCACAACACTTGTTACTAGATCCCATTAGGCCATAAAGAGATGTCTGAGTGGCCTCTTCATCAGGAGACCTTACATCCACCTTTGCCTTTTGACATCTATAGCACTAACGTTTGCCTCTGAGCTTCTACAGCAAGACATCAGTCACTGCTGGGTATTCACTGTATCTGAACCAAAGAAAGATGTCTAATCTTTCTGAAACAGGTCATGAAAATTGCCCTCTTGTGATCCTTGCTTTTCTCCATGGAAGAGTCAGGGAATCTACCATGACTGAATCAGACCAGATTGTGTCCAACTTTTACATATTTAAAGTTAGATGAGATAAATCTGTTTGTTTCACAACTGAATCACAGCAGAAAAAAAGATACTTCAAAGAGAAACAAACAAGATGAGTAGGAGCAAGGAACGCTCCTGTTTGACATTCATATGATAAGAAATTAATTTAGAGGGAAAATGAGTATAAAGAATAACACGATAGGGCTGTTCACTAGTAGACTGGAACAGATGAAATGAATGCAGCCTACCCACCTCATCCCAGTCAGGAGCAAAAGAACATAAAAGAGGGTGGAAGATACAAATCTGAATATGGAAAGGGAAAAATGGAAATATTCCTCCACACGGCAAGATCATCCAATAGTCATGACGTAGCAAGAGCCCAACAGTTTCAAAGAACTAAGAAAAAATGTCAGGTATATTAAGATAATATCAGCAGTTGCTTTAGTTAGTTAAAAAAAAATGCAATAATTTTCTCTCAGTAGGGGTGAAAGGATACACTGTTCTTCTGTGATACATACAGATTAACACAAATTCAACTGCTGACCTTGTCATTAGTCATTATATGAGAAAGGAAAAAAAGAAATGTACATTTGCCCCAAGCCTACGTTTGATTTCTGGATATGTAACCATATTTACCTTATACTTGTAAACAAGCCGAAACTTGAATGCATAAAATTGATATTTTTCTTTGCAAATTTGTTTAGAATTTTCTCAATGTAAGATGTAACATCTCTTTTATTTGTTGAAATGAAATCACTTCTAACTTTCTCTTTTATGTCTTCTCCTTTTACAAGATGTTTCTTCTGGCAATATCAGTCAACTTTCTTTACCTCATTCTTTGTTCCCACATTGCCAATATTTCTGTGCTGCTGACTTTTGTACATATCCTCAGGAGTTTTTCTGATGATACTGTGAACAGGAGATGCTGGATGTTTACCAACTCCTTACTTATTTATCATACCTGGCTCTATTCCTAGGACACAGTGAAAACAGTGTCTGTTCTTGTTGATTGCTAAACAAATCTTGTAAGGAAATGGTTCTCCAGTATATCTAGGAACGTTACCTCTCTTTCTGGGACCCTGTCACTTCCATCTACCTGTAAATTAGTGGGTACAAACCTTGCTACCTGCATGTTTACTTGTATTTGCTACATTATGAGGACAGTGGTCAAGTTTGCTTTCTTCTGCTTGTCCTCAGTATTTACGGAAGTATATCTCAAAATCTTTGGTTTGTATTGACAGAAGATATGAAAAATTAATTGTAATATTCTGTCCTATGTTTAACAAAAGCCTTAAATTTAAATGTCTTTCACAAAATCATCAGGGCGTGTGAAGCTCCAGAAAGTTTCTAGGAAGGCTTGTATACTTATGGGTCTCTTGTCCCACACCTGATTGGACTGCCATTTAAGGACTCTTAAGTCCAAATATTAAAACTCGCATTATGCCACATGCATGTCGTGAGCTGATGCCTTTTATTGATCACAGTAAATCCCTAGCAACAAGAATCTGCTTTTTTACATCTGACCAGAAACTTGTGCTTTTCCTTCTTCTCTTTCTTCTTGTCTGCGTCAATTTTAATGCAGTGATATTTCACCAGAACTCCTACTGTGTAGCCACTATTTTAAAACCAAACAGTGCCTGGCAAAGGACAGTCAACACTTCAGTTCTGAAGGGCTATTTAAGCAGCTGAAAACCTTTGCTGTCAACCTGCTACGTAGTGTTTTATATATGCCTCCTTCACACCAAAGGACTCTGGGTTTTGTCAGACTTAATTTGAAACTGTCCAAACACTAGAAGTCTTTCGATGGAAAACACTGCTAGCAAAGGAGAAGAAAGCAAAGAAAAGAGGAATAATCTAAAAAATAAAAATAAAAAAATAAAAAGATGAAATCAATTTCTGAGTTGCTAAGAGTGTTTCTGAACTCTGTATTTTTTCAGGTATGGCATCTGTGTGTGGTATAGAGGGTAAAGTCAGCCCTATTGTGGAACAGGTGATCCTGCTTACCTCAGTGGATGCTCCTGAAGAGTACCTGCATCCTGTGGCTGTCTTTGGGCTTCAAGAGGACACTTCCCATGCAGACATTTCCAAACTGCTTTACAAGGAGAATAGTCATAGCCAACTCAAAATGCCTGGAAATAGTACAGTGGGTAAGCAGGGGGTGACATGTGAAAGATGGAGCAGGACAAGAACGCAGCCAATCCATGATGAATCATATACTGAATACACTGGAAGTCAAAGAGTATGAGGGCTTCAACAAATATTAAATGTTCACTTCATGGTTTACATTGATTACTCAATGCACAGTATGCTTGTTCTACAGTTAGAACATCTGCTGCTGGCCAGAGGGTGTCGTCCTTTGAGTCTGTTGTGATAGGACAAGGGGAAATGGTTTCAAAATAAAATAGGGGTGATTTAGACTGGATATAGATAAAAAGTTTTTCACAACAAGGGTGGTGAGGCACTGGCACAGGTTTCCCAGAGAGGTGGTAGATACCCCACCCCTGGAGACATTCAAGGTCAGGTTGAATGGTGCTCCGAGCACCTGGTGGAGCTGTAAGTGTCCCTGTTCATTGCAGGGGGGTTGGACTAGATGACCTTTACGGGTCCCTTCCAACTCAAATGATTCTATAATATTGTGATACTTGTCTGCATGTATCTTTAATTTGAACAAAAATTGTCATTCTTACAATCTTTGTTTTTCAAGTGAACATCTTATACAACAAATCTTACCCTTCAGAGAGCTCAGAAGTTGGGGGACATTTCAGAACTGTTGAAAACTCTCATATGCTGTAGATATTCAGAGCCAAAACACTCAACGTGATCTGACTTGTGTGAAAGTGTCACAATGCTCAACAACTCTGGACCTTTTCAGGCTTATACTGAGAATTTCACAGTTTTCACCTACTAGTGTCCAAGCAAAGGCTGTGAAACAGCAGGCTCTGGCCTCTCTTTATCTTTTGCGGAAGTTAACGACAATAGAAGTTACTTATTTATACAATACTTAGGGCTGTTCTGGAGGGAAAAATCAATCACACAGCTGTTTTGGATTGTTTTTCTCTCTCTCACTCTGATGCACAAATTAAGCCACTGGTTAATCAAACAATCCATTGACAGGAACCCTGATTTATGTTGAGTTAAGTTACAGCATGCAAATATTTGCATAGTGCTCTATGTAGATTTAAACACAGACTCCAAAAGTTTGTTGTTGTTTTTTGTTTTTTTTTAACCATGAACATTTTCTGAGGATATTTCAAGTGCAAAACTCAAGCTATTCATCTTACCTGGTGATTTGAATGGACAGACTGTGGCAAGAGTCAAACTATTTGCGCTAAAACCTTAATCTGATGAATAACTCAGAGAATGATTTTTAAAAGCACAAAGGGCGGTAATGTGCCTTACTCTCACTAATAGTTCAAAAGAGTTGGGCACCCTGCTCCAGTTTACATTTTAAAAAATCTCCCTTCTTTGTCTTGAAATCTGTGTTGACAGCAAGCTCCATTCAGGAAATTCTTCAGAAAGAACAGGCAGATCCAGACCTTCCTGCGAACATGCAAAGAGCAACAGAGATTGATGTTCTGTAAGCAAGAAAAAAAATAAACTTCTCAAGGGAAAAAGAAAAAGGTAAAATTGTCAGTAGCCTGCCCGTGACTTGGAATCTGAAATATCTTCTAAGAAGTAACCGCAGAGTTATATATATATAATGTTATCCAGGAACCAAAGAGATCTGCTAGGGCTGTTTCTCTTATTGTCAAAAAAGAACCCAATGGATACTACACTCCAAAACAGAGATCTGGAGAGGTAAATCCAAATCTGCATCCCTTAGCTCTTTGTCTCATTCTCACACATTATTCTGCTCACCCTATGGAAATACATTTGTGGTTTTTTTAAATGTAATATGATTATTTATATTCAAATCTACTGTTTGAACCATAGCATTATTCACATAGAATTGTGGAGTCATAAAGACTTTGAAGGTCATCTAAACCAACTGCCAGCCCATCCCCACCATACCTACTAACTGTGCCCCTCAGTATCACATCTCTGCAGTGCTTGAACACCTCCAGGGACAGTGGCTCAGCCATATTTGAACCTTTGTTAGTTTTGATTTCCAGCTTGGTTGAGAAGACAAATCTATATTCAATTTTGGGAGGCCAGTGGTAAGGCCTAAGCAATCCAGTCTTCTCTGCTGTAGATTTTCTGTCCATCAAATGGAAAGGATAGCTTTTTTTTTTCTTCAGAGATAAGCCGCATTATTTACAACATGGCATAGTCTTTGTCTGGATTTTACTTATATATGAGAGCATGATGCAACTCCTTTCTTACTTCCCCACCTCTGTTAAAACCCACAGACCTTCAGGGCTGTGTTTGGCTGATGTCTGTGCCGGGTAATTCTCAGCAGACCGTCTCTCTGGACTGGTGCTCCCGTGCAAGCAAAGCTGTCATGAAATAAGAGCAATGCCTGCAAGGTGCCCGCAAACAAAGCCATTCTTACTGAGTTTCTCTGCATGAATTGGTAGAGCTTGCCCATTCCTGCCCAGTTCTTTTGGCTCAGACACCTTAATACTGACTATATCCCTTGCTATATGCTGAGTAATCTGTTGTGAAAAATGCCTCCAATGAGGCCCCATTATGCATGCTCTCCTACCAGGCAACATAAAAATCCTGCCTAAACAGCATGCTGATTAAAGTCCCATAAGTTTTTAAATGATTACTTATGCTTCCCTACCATTATCTCACTGCTGAAGCGCCTTGCCAGAAGCCTTCTTTGTGGTGAGTAATGAAATAATGCAAACTGATGGAACCCAGTGTTGATTTTTAAAGGATAACAGGCTTCATGAGATGACAGGATCGGCCCAGCTTGTGAGCTGTTGAAAAGTTTGGTCAAGGGATATGTTAGACATCCCTTCATGGCAGTCCACACAGGGGATGTCAGAGACTAAGAACCTTCCTGACCTCCCTGAATGAGCTACATGGGCAGTGCTACCATGAGCATGGAAACAGAGTGGGGAAGTGCTTGGTGGCTGGAAGAGATGGAGAAATCCCAGAAATAGATAAAGCTTTGGTTCTTCATGGCTGCATGTGTACTGAATTAGGGATCATTATAGATCAGAGATTATATATTTTGCCAACATCCCTAGATCACAGTGAGGAAAAACTGCAGCTTGCTTGCACGTCCAGCATATTCTGTGGCTAAGGTTGAGATATGGGCAGACTGAGGTTCAGCTACATTATGAGATTTTTTAGGCAATTTAGAAATCAGCAGTTTGGCAACAGAATCCACACAGACTTATCAGTCTTATGTTTACCACTTTGGATATGCCTTTGGCTAGCTACAGTTGAAAGTCATTCTTCTGGGCACAGTGTTCCAGTCCCTTCTATCTAAAATGAACCAAGAGAGAAGTCCAAACCTTAAGCCTGTCAACTTTATAGAGCAATCATCTGATGAAATAGAGAATATGTGTCAAGAGAAGAAGGTGACAGAGACTTACAATACAGTTTTATTTTTGACTGATAATAGGATCCAGGGATCTCAGTTTGCCTGGTTTTCAGTGGCAGTGAATACCCATGAGTGGCTCTTTTCAGGCACATCCTATTACATCCATGACTCCAGAGATCTGTATTAAAGAGAGCTTCAGTATAGGAATATAATAGGTGCCAATGAAGCTGGAGAAAAGACTGCTGAATGGTCTTGTACACGGAGGCATTCACATCAGTTTGACAATCAGTCCATCATAATATATATTTATATAGGTGGAACTAGAGCTCAAAACTACTACTTCCCAAATAAAGCCTTAACTGCACCATGTAGAATATTTGGGGGCCATCATGTAGCCAGACACACAAGAATGGTTAGGCTAGATGACAAGCAAAAGGAATCCTATCTATCTCATTACGAGAATTACTTAGATGTATTCACAAACTAATTTTTGTCAACTGCAGAGAAACAGCTCTGGTAGGAGGGAGTTACTGGGATCCTCTCTTTCTCCTGTTTATTTAGAACATAAACCCCTAGAGCTGTCTAGAGAACTTAATTTGATGAGCTCACGAATCCAGTTTTGTCCCTTATTTTTTTCTTGATGACAACTATGATGATATGAAGACAACAGTGATATCGCTGATGCCTGTGTCACTCCATTTGACCCCTTGGAGACAAGGGGTGGTTTCCATGGAATGTGATGTTCACGGTGAATTTCAGCATTTCTGAGCTCTCTTGAATGTACAATTGCACTGGAGCCCTCTTCTGTTTGCAGTAATGGGACTTCAATTTGCTCTCTAGCCACATGAATCACCTCTTCTATCTGCACACATAATGCTTTATCGTGTGAAAAAGTTCTCCATCCAAGAAATGTGAATTAAAGGTAAAACAGGTCTAGAGAATTCCTTCTTTGTAATAAGTTATCCATTAAATACCACTTAAGCTTTTCTTGTTTTAAAGCATATGTCAACATAATCTCAAATACTTTTTATAAAGTACTAGTAGTAAGTCATTAAAAATGACAAAAATGTCTTTAATCTATAAAAAATATTTTAATCAACTGAGATATCTTTTTCAACATAATAAAATAAACACAACCCAGACTGGGCTATCTAATCTCTAGTTCACAATGGGATGACTTTATACCAGAATGTCAGAATCACTGGCTAAATTCATTAAGTGCTTACAGCTCTCAGGAGCTTTCAGGTATGTTTTCATCACTACTGTGGAATATCCTAGTTCTTTTCAAATATTTACAGATGTGAAATGTTTATGTGCTTGTATTTCCTTGGGGGCAAATGTGTGTACTTTCTGAAAGGTGCCATGACTGAGATTTGGTAAATAAGGTTTTCTCAGCCATTTATCAAATGTAAGATAATGGTTCTATATCCTTTCTGAGCAGTCATTCAGATTTTCCTTTGCCTCAGTTTGACCAAGATGACCAGGAATCCTGGAAAAGGCAGAGAGAAGAAGAGGACCTGGTGAAAACTAGGAGAATATTGTAATTGTGCTATTTGTTTGTCTGCTATGATGTTACTCTATTCTGATTTCAGTACCTGAAGACAGTTCACTTGTGGAAGAGTTAAACACTCATCTAATTTGGGATCTACACTATAGTCTGGGGCTGTGATGAAACCACTGTTCTAGTCAGATCCATGTCCAGTGTTGCAGATGCCTGTCATGAATTCTAGGACAGCAAAAGTCAGATCAATCAACCTATCCAGCTTATCTTCTGTTTTTGCTGACTGCTTTGGCCCTTCATGAACTGGGACAAAACTCATCCTACAGAAGATGTAAGATCATATCACAGGGCATGCACTCTCAGTGAGTCACTGGGAGGTCATGGTGCTTCCCATTCACTCTGTTGTTCAGTGGGACAGGAAGAAAGAAAGGAGGACATTGATGTTATTATTAAAATGCAGGAGTAATTGCTCAGACATTACGTAGGTGGGAAAGGAGAGGGAAGGAGAGGAGAGG
>PPHD01002093.1:1715-37941 GCA_002909625.1 Bambusicola thoracicus | reverse complement strand
AGGTTGTATATTGTGAAAAATTTATTCCTGGAAAGAGTGGTGATGCATTGCAACAGGCTGTCCAGGGAAATGGTGGAGATGGCACATTCTCCATGGCTATTCAATAATTTGATTTTACCTCACCAGAGGTACCAATATCCCACCTGCGGTGTGAAAATCTTTTACAGTAAACTCCATTCTACTGAGAAAAAGCAGGAGGAGGCATATTAAAAATGTCTTTTGACAGGAAGAGATCAGTTGTTCAGTAAGTAGAAAAATCCTTTTCAAATTATCATATGATTTGAACAAAGCTTAATCTATGAACACTTGGCTTTTGGGTGAGAAGGAAGAACTCATTCATCATTTTCTTTGATAAAATAAAAGCATCAAAACCTCTTGCTACTTAAACCCCATAGTGCAAACCATGAATGACTTCTTGGTATTCGAGAGTCTCTTCAGGTCTCACTGGCCTTAAAATATTCTCAAGGTGCTAAAGGAAATTCCTTTACTTAGCGAGTTTATTTACTTTTCTGCTCTGCCTACTGCATAAACACACATTACATGTTGTAATAAACCACAAAATTATGAGAACTGCAGTTTATTACTCATCTTCAATTACCTTCTCTATCTCTTCATTTGCTGTCTTACATAGTTTTCTTCCTTGAGACAGCAGGCAAACACCCCAAAGCACCCACAGATAGCTTCTACTAATCAATTTTGAGCAATCTGATATTGAGATATTTTGTGTCTATATAGTGACAATAATATTTTCTTTTAAATCAAGACATGTTGGAATAGCTGGACACTGCCAGAGTAGTCTGAATTGCTATAGAAAAGTCACTGTAGATACATCTCAGCAAGGACAGAAAGTGTATCCGTGTGACACTCAAGTCTGTTCTTAGCAGGAGAAAGACATTTTCAGCAAGAATTCAAACAAAAGAATCAATCTGTTATGAGAGGAAAAGAAGAAAAAAGAGCATTATTAAACACCCTCCACTCACCCAACCCACTTCAGATTGTCTCATTTCAGTGTTTGCCAAAACAGAGCAAATGTCACCACCTTACCACTGTGCCTCAGAAAATTTCAATGATGTAAATTTTAACTTCTGATAAAAAGGAGTATCCTGAAGTTTAAGAATGGGAACAATTTCCTGATATTAGTTTTGGCTGAACACACATATCAAAAATGTACTTTTTACAATTCCGTATCTTCAAAGGCAAAGCTGTCAGAAAAGTCTAAATATTGATTTATTGCTAGCAGTCATACACTGTCCCCTAGTTGGAGTCTCCTTGCTTCAAACTGACCTTACCTTTAATGCTGAGGAGTGATCATATCTTGTTCTTCACTAGCATTCATGAATGATTGACTTCAAATGAAGTGTGAAGACACAAAAACCACTTCTATAGGCCAAGGCTTAGAGAACTCTGTGAAAATGTCCATCTTATCTTTTGAGGCATCTGCAACATCCACCAAACAGAGAAACAGAAATAATATAAACTTCTCTCTCCCTCTCTCTCTTTTTTTTTTCTTTAAGAGATTTATTTCCTATTTCTGAGGAAGACAGTTGACCTGCAAGACCATTCCCGATTCAGTGATAATGGATCAAAAGCTGATGATAATCATTCTGCAATAGGTGATGGAATTTGTTGAAGTCACACACAAAACCAGGAAATCCCCAAGATTCAACATATCTTGATACTACATCCACTACACCTGTACAAAAATACAGACTTTGACACAGCTTTCACTTTAACCAAGAATAATACTAGATCCACATGAGAGTTCTCTTGCCGTTGAAGCCTAAGATCGAAGTCCAGGAATCAGAGAAAACATTTCTATGTATAGGCTAAAAGAGAAGAGAGAATGTACAAGGGCATGTCAGTACTAGCTTTCAAATGAGGAATGATGTTGCTTCATGAAATTCTGTATCCTTTTCAAAAATAAAATAATTGTAATGTTGAATATCTCTACTTTTTATCTGTTACAATGTGAAAAAGGAAAGAAGTTCATCCCCAATATAATTTTAGTTTTAGCTAGGTTCTCTTTTTACTATAATTTTATTTTCAGTCAGAATTCAAACATCTCTTTGAAAACTCATTTTTTAGCTTTATTTGCAAGAGGAAGGAGAAAGGAAGATTTTATTTCCTATGACATGCCAGTCACTTCTTGCTGAACAAGTGTCTCAGAAGTTCATACTGAAATTCTTTTAATCAACAAGTTCACTTTTGGATGAGTTTCAAACTCCTTTCTCTTTGCTATCATTCTTAAACTTAGTCGAGAATGAATAATTCCTCACAAAATAAGCAGCACTTGCAACATTGATAGTTATTTATCAGTAAAGAGAAACATTGCTCTTTTAATATATGCAGATTAGCTCCTAGCAGCTAGAATTGATTGATCAGAAATAGATATTTTTGAGTGAGATGACCTTCATGTATTGATCTTGGGTAGTTGGCAAGATCTTAAGTAATAGCATTCTTGGCTTCACACATCAGTTTCGTATTGATCGTGTGGAATTGTTTCCGAGTCCAATACATATCTGCTGGTGAAATACGGGAACATATGAGTCTAGTCAGTCACACCCAAAATATTGTGGAAACTAGAAGCAACATATGTACTTCCTTGAATTTCTCCCACTGGTATGGAGCATTTGGAAATGCAGCGACTCTTTGGATAGACTCTTGTTCAGTATCTCGCTAGCGTGTGACATCCCTTGTTACAATCTGGAAATAGCTTAAACCGTTGGGAAAATCAGCTGGCTCTGTGAAAACAAAATGAAATGAGATGCCCAGCTAAAATTTCATACCCAACCTTTTTTCATATGAGCTCATCAGAAGGAAGTAAAACCACCCTTCCTTTGGGGTCAAGGGTTACTTATCTCCTGTCATCTTTATCTTCAAACGAGCCTTCAACATCCCTCCTGGCTTCCACACACATAGAATCGTAGAACAGTTTGAGTCGGAAGGGAGTGAAAAGATCATCTATTTCCAATTCCCTGCTATAGACAGGAACACCTCCCACTAGACCAGGTTGCTCAGAGTCCCATCCAGTCTGGCCTTGAATGCCTCCAGGGAGGGGGCATCCACAGCCTCTCTGAGCAGCCTGTTTCAGTGTTTCACTACCCTCACAGTGAAAAGTTTCTTCCTAATATCTAGACTAAGTCCACCAATATTCCACCACTCTGTGGTTGAAGAATAATTGTTTTCTGTAGAATCAGTTTTTTAGTCATTTCTGTCTTTTATCAGAAAGACATATTTTTCTTCTTTAAAATATTTAGAAAATATTTCTGCTTTTTTTCCAGTCTCTCACTGAATACAAATGAGACCAAATAGCTCTGCAATGGTTCTCCAGATAAGAACACGTTTTGATTTGTTTTAACAACTGTGGTTTGCAAACCACAATTTCCCATTCTGCAATACTAAGACGTAGGAAAATAAACCACAATACTTAGCAAGCATTCTTTAATCAAAGAATATTGTTGGTATGAAACTACCAAAGTTAGTGTTACCTTATGAAAATGTTTCGCAGTATCTTTTGGCACTGTGAAATCTATAAATAAAACTGAAACATCAATGATGCTTTCTGTTTATTTTTTTTCTTTTTTTTTTGTATACCCTTTTTCTTCCTTTCTGTCTTTTTTGCAGAGCTTTCTCATCCTTCTCTGTGCAACCCTCACCATTTTAATTATCTGTCTGTTTTATAAAATCACGTCTAATTAGAAGATTTTAAATTCCTCATTATAGCATATTCTCATGCAGAACTTGAAATGGGAGTGATTATGAACTGTTCTAATAAGCGCCAGATTTGTGCTCTTTAAAAGATTGGAATTGTTGTTTATATCTGTATGCACATTAGTTTACCTCAAGATGTGTTAGATTACATTAATTATCTTTGCATCTGCATCAGACAACATTAACTGTGGATGTGAACATCACTTCTCTGAATTTCTGCAAAGCTCTTTCTTTCTTTTTTTGACAATGTGTGTTTGTGTACAAGGAAATTTAAGAAGAATGGGCAGATCTGCGGCTAGAACCTGTAAGACCACTATTGTTTTACTGTAGGCTAACTGGGAGTTTGGCATCTTGTCTCAAGGAGCTTGGAAACACCATACTTCCAAGCCATGTAACTTACCTGGAGATTCTGGAAGAGCTGAGTTCATACAGGTAGAAGAGTTAAATCCTACAGGGATTAATTGAGACCTTGAGGCAAGATCATTAACTTACGTATACTACTTGAAATAATGGTAAACACTGCTTACATACTTAGGCATCAGTGTTTATGGATCTACAGTACTGATAATGCTGTACATAAAAATTAGGTAATGTACACATGTATTTGTCTTTAAATGATCGACTTCCCTCCCTTTTTAGATAAAATTTTAGGACTCTCAAGTTTAAATCTCCATACAAAACATTTGTATTTATCTACAGGAGAAGAGTCAAGATGATCTAGATCCTCTCAGAGAAATTAATCTTCCTTCTAAAGGCATGGTGGGTGTTGCCAGCTTACATTTAGGTCTATTCATAGTTGGCATGTTCATAAATGCTTTGCAAAATGACTGCACAACATAGAAGATCAAGAACTGTCATATTTATATCAAAACTAAAAGCCATTTCACATATGTGATGTAAAAATTCTGGGAGGAAATCCGGGAAGAGAACAACAGTGATTCAGAATATTTCTGGGTCCTTAAACCACAAGGGAAAGTTGTCCTTTGTGAGTGTTTCTCTCCCTGACCTGTAGGCAAGTGTCTGACATGTGCAGAAAGAGTCTTTACCAGGGAGGAAAGTCTCTGGTAAACACCATTTGAATGCCAATCAAGCCTTGGTAGCATAGCAGACGTTCAGGCAGGTGTGTTGCTTGGTGCTCTAAAGGGCTGATGAAACACTTCTGGAAATTAGATCTTATATTTATTCTATAAAATGACAATATAGAGCTTGTCTATGTGAACAACTTAGCTCTAAACTATGCCTGTACCTCTTAAATAACACCATGAAAAAATCTAATTTTGCAACTAGTGGTGTTTTCAGTCTCAGAAACAGACGCATTTATTGCAGCAGTGTCCACATGTGGACTTCTACCAGTTGAATTTTGGCTTCATTTCTAATGCAGGCCAATACTTAGTAGCAAAATACAAATGGATGATTTCAGTAGTTTGAAGCATGAAGTTTGAAAGTGATTTAAGAGGGGGAGAAAACAACTGTCAGACAGTATCTGGAAATTCTCTTCTGTGTCCTCTGCTCACTCACTGCATGCTCAGTTCAGGCTTTGGAAATCCTTGTACCTGGAGGTCAGAACTCTGCTTTTGGCCAAATTTGGAGAGGAATAACTAGGGAGCCCTGCAGTATTTAGTTTATGGACTTCATCTTCTTAATTGCTCTAAGTCTGAAAACAGACTCTGAGAAACAAGCCAATAAATTTGCTTTCTGGCTCATGAAAATAGAAAACTTTTTCAGGTTCTTCCAGTCTATGACCAGAAACAAAGTTACTGGGTGAAACTATTGGGTCCTTTTACACTTTTATTGCTTGGATGTTTCCGTGGCAAAATCTTTACACTGAAAATAATCCCAGAACAGATCATCACACTGAAATCAACAGGGTAAGCTATTACATAGCTTTCTGCTCAGAGGATCCTAGGCTATAGCAGTTTAACCACTAATTAGTGCTGAAGAATGTACTTAATTCATTTTACTGTACTTACCCCTTTGTGAACCGTCTGCATTCGGACTGCAATTCCACATCACGTATTTGTTATTCAAAGCAATTTGATGAATAATTCTGTAATAATTTGCTTCAGCTTATTGTGAATATTCAGGAATTGAATCATGAACTGTGATTTCTCTCCTAAATCAAATGGTATTTTACTATTCTGTCAGTGAATGACAGTCTTAGAATCGAGTGAATGACTGGGGAAAAAAAAAAAAAAAAAAAGGGAACATTCTCCAGAATTTGCATAAAATTAACTTCTCTTGTGGGCATTCCTGCCATGACCAAAGCAAGCTCTTCTGTGAGATGTAAATGGCAGGCATCCTGTTAAATACATGATTAAAGAATGTTTGTTCATCAATAGTGTGTGCAACCTGGAACCATAAGATGTGATATAACCTGTAACTGAAAGGAAACAGAGGGTTGAATAGACAAATAACAGTTTTGAAAAGGCATTAAAGAGGCATTTCTTGCTAAGAAATTTTGTGTACATTGAAAACCGTTTTAGGTTCTTAGGCCCTGGAAAACAGAATTCACAACCTTACATTTGGGAATTTCTGTGTTTTAAGTGAATGCAAACATATAAAAGCTCAGAGGAAGAGGCTCATGCTTTTAGCCTAATTTCCACCTCCCATCAGTTTGTTCACTTTCTGAACTGTGCGTGTGGCAAACTCTCCATTGCATTTTGCAATTTACTCAATACCATAGGCTGGTTTAGTTCATTGAGCTTGGCCTGTGAATGGTGACAGTGCTTGGGGGTGTCTGACACTGCTGCAGCACCAGGAATAGAGGTATTTCTGTGGGGTGGGCCTTGGGCCATATAGTGAGCCCTCAGCCCATGCACTGCACTGAGGAGGAAAAAACTTGCCATGAAATGTCGCAATTCTCCATCCTTGAGCATTTTCTCTGAGGGGGTCTCCTGTTGTTGTGTCAGTGCGATATCCATTACCCTTCAACAAACATAAAAAAACACTAGGGGAAAAGTAAAGGGATGAAACAATTGCAGAAAACTAAATAGACCAGGAAGAGAAGATAAAATGGAATAGGGAGATTTTGCAAATTATCTGTGGACTCTCACAGATATGGCCTCATAGTACTTCTGTCTCTCCTACATGATTGTGTAACTGCTGTGCTGGGGTATGAGCAAACTGTAGCCTATCAATACTCATGGCAGTCTGGTGAGCTGAGAAATAATTACGATCACTGCTTTAAAGGGAGGAAAGGCAAAGCAAAAAAAGTATTACTTAACCATGCCTGCTGATAGTCTGCAGCTGGCAGAAATTTATCCTCAAAGCAAATCCATTAATCACATGAGATCTGAACTGTGGAACCCATTTGGGCAGAAGAAGGTACTGTGGCTGAGCATCTGTGAATCAGGTGTCAAATAAAAATAAATGGACATATCAAACTGATTTGTGGTTCTTGAGCTCCCTGTTAAAGCCAGAGCTGTATGAAGGGCCTCACTATTTGACAAATCAGTTGAAAAGTTGATTTATTTTTGAATCTTCAATGTTCCTTTTGAAACCTCTGTCATTTCCTGGAGGACATATGATCATTTCTGTGTTGATTGCAGTCACATTCCCTAACGGTGAGACCAAAGGAGAAAACAGTACTAGAGGGCCACAGCTTTATTAGAATCTGAGAAAGGCAGGAGACCAGGTGCTGCCCATCTTGGTGTGCAAGCCACCTCCTCTAGCATGAGCCCCCCTCCAAGGGCTGATCCGTGCCCTTCACTGACCATGACCACAGCATGTGCCAAAACCAAGTCGTACTCAAGCATTGTGTGCAAGACTAATGTCTGTAAACATGTCAGTGAATAAGCATCCCTAATTTTAAATGAACACCACTGTGATTTAAGGCTAGTGCTAGTGATTTGCCTCATTTCTGTTAGATAGATTCCTCTTGGGACAGGTTTCCTGTTGGAGCTTGCATCTTCCATGGATTTTATGACTTCTGGGCACCATGTTCCCAGAGTTCTACGCTCTTCATGTAATGAGGGGTGATAGGTGGATGGGACTGCCAAAGTTAAGGGAAGGCTGGGGCAAAATTCCCTTCTTATCATCCCTAGACATACATCACTCACAGCTGCTACATCACAGATGTTTTCTCTTTAATTGAGAACCCCAAAGTTAAATGTGCAGGAGCATGTCAGTAGCTCTTCTGTGGTTTCCGTGCCTCATCATGGGAAGTATTTAAAGACAGAAACAGGTGTCTGAAGAGTTTAGTCTGAGGTACGGTCCAAGTGTCTTAGCAGTGGGTAGGGCATAAGTACTCAATTAGCTTAGATGTAGTCATAATTATGGCAACAAAACAACGTCTATTTCAGATTGGAAATACAGACTTCCTTACGTTTCTTGTAGCAAATGTACCAGTACACATGTTCAGGTACACGATGAAGTGAAACAGTTCCTAAAAAAATTGGAATCAACTCAGTCCCCACTTCTTCTCTAAAATTCCTGCCATGGATTTTCCTACCAAATTCAAAAATATTATGGAATATGAATATTCATAGAACATTCCAGATCGGAAGGGACCTCGAAAAATCATCAGATCTGACCTTCCATGGACAAAGGAATCCAGTGAGGCTATTAAGCACTGTGTCCAATTGCATCTTGAAAATGTTCAGTGATAGTGGAGATGATGATTAATTGTTCTCACTGAAATTTTTATTTCTTATGTCAAGACAAAATCTCCTACTGCAGCTTGTACCCATTGCTCCTTGTCTTCTCCTTGTGAATCTTTGTGGAGAGCTGTAGATTTCTTGTGTCCTGCACTGCCTGTCAACATCTCTCCCATGTACACATGGGCGCTGGCTTATCACTGCCCTGCACCAACTTTTATGCTTGCTTTCAGAAGAGTGAAAGCTGTATCAGACCAAAACATGTCTCATAACAAGATTTCAAAATTAAAAGTTTACATTTAGGGTTTTTGATAACATATAGGGGATATCCATGATGTTGTCTCTTCCAATCCAAGCATATGTAAACAAGTAGATGGATGGAGCTCTGAAAGATCTGCTGCAGACTGCATGTGGCCCAGGACTGTTTGCACACAAAGCTTTGTAAGCTTTCAGAGCACATTAAGGAACAGAGCCTTCTCACAGTGTAGATATGATTTACGGTCAAAGTGATGTGAGCTGCAGAAAAGGTATGACCAGGTAGCAAGTCCCTGCAGCAAGCCAGTGACTCTGGGACTGTTGAGGACATAGGAACTGAAGAAATATATTTGACAGCCTTTAAAATGTGTTACATGACGGTGCTCGTGACCCTGCCTTTGCTTCAGGCAATGCTATAGCTGCTAGAATTTCAGATCTCCTTCAATGAGGGCCGAGAAGTATCTGGGCAAAGAAAAGTAAATAAATAGGTTTGGACATTCCATGCTTTCCATCTGGGGAAAAGTTAACTTTCCTCAACTTTTGTTCTCCTTGGCTTATTTTATTCCTTTTCCTTTCTAAGGTTTGAAAGCCCACGTATTGAGGTCTTCTCTTATTTCAAAAGTGTAAGAATTTCTGGGGTCTCAGGTTAAAGTGACTTAAGATGGCTGAAGACTGTGAAGGCCACAACTTCATCAAGTCCTGATAGTTCTCAGATATTAGAAGTTTTCTCTCAAAAAAAATATGGAAACGTTCAAATGTTTTATATATGCTTTAGTACAAAGACACTAATATTGTAGCTTAACGTCAGTTGCTTCAAAAGCCAAAAAAAATCATGGTGCAACCAGCAAAATGGCAACACATAGGTTATCTTGCTTGATATCCAGGTTTAAATTTGTTCATTTTTTCCATATACCTTAGTATTTTGTTACATTACAAGTTCTTAGTGGGATGTATACGGACAGGGGGGTGGAAGGATGGAGAGGATGTTTTTCTTCTTTTAACAATAATATCCTACTCCCATAAAAGATATGAAGCAGAAGACTGAACAGAAAATCTAGCTATTTTATTGCCCCAAGGCATTATTCATTTTCCTGACACATTATGTTTTTAATTAAAATTGCACAAGTTAATTAAAATGTTCATTCAGCCTTTTTTTTTTCCTTTTTGCATGGGTGCCTTGTTACTCTCCTAGCATTTTAGTAGAACGCCGTTACATTTCAACAAACTGCTGCCTTTATCAGCTCAGACTTCTACTGACAGACTGTCATGTTCTCTACACCTTTTTATCTCAGATGTTCTAATTTTTTTAAATACCTCCTCTACTGTGTGGGTTTGAAGGTTTGTTTTTTTTTTTTTTTTTTTTTTTTTCTTTAATATTATTATCATCCTGCTACCAGCATCTTCCACTTGTTTGAGCTCGGACTTGTTAAGGAGGGAATGGACAGAAAGGTTTCACAAATAGGGGTCATGGAAGTGTTATCTACAAGAACCAGTGAGTATTGTCAAGACTTGTTCTTATGGAAGCTGCTCAGACTAATCAGCAATACCAGTGCATAGTGCCTTGAAAAGCAAGGAAAAAGAAAAGAATCATTCAAAGAAAGCAAACACCAAATACAGTAGGCTCTTGCCTTAACTTGAAATACAGGGATATGGAAATCTGAAACACAGATATATAGATTACAAGTACTGAATATTTGATAACTAGTTTGAAAAAGAGATGTGGTACAAGATAAACACAGACTTCACCCATCTTGCCAAGCCTAAACTCTTCAGATTTAGAATTTTTAGAAGTTTTACAAGGGTTTGAACTGTTTGAGAAGGTTTTCTGTCAGCTGAATTAATGTTGGTAGTGTCTCAAGAAATGCAAGGGAAGGTTCTTAGGCTGTGAAACAGTAACATCTGTTTTTATGCTAATTTGTATTCTTAAACTTTCACAGACATTAGTGAAGCCTGCCCTGCTTCCTGCAAGGTGGCTACAAAACGTGTTGAAATGCATTATTTTTTCTTTTTTCCCCAAGCAGTATAAGAGTCAGTTTTGGCAATGAATCAATCTTAGGAAATGTCTGACCTCTCCATGCAGTTACAAGTACAAGCCAGCTCCTTAAAGGGAGCAGACTACAGCACAGATCACCCATGATTCCCCATAGGTTTTGAACATAAACTTAGGTTTTAAATTCTATCTATATTGAGCATTACCAGTTAGAAATCTAGAAAAGAGCAATAAACTACAGTGGGGTAAAAAATAGGAAGAAGGTAAAACAAATGTGTTGTGAATATGTGTACATCGAGCTGTTGCCCTTTTGATTAAATCTTAGAATCCCAGGGAATGATTTAAATGCCTGTAACCAACATCTTGTGTCCTGACTGCTGCATCAGTGCAAACCAGGGCAGAATGGAGCTTTTGGAGCAGCTGACACACCCATTTTCTAACAGCATCAACGAAGATGAGTTTGAATACCAAATCTCAAAGCAACAGCTCCCACAGCCCCAGCAGAGAAGGAGGGATGGGCCGAGGGGTTCAAATTCCAAGCTCAGCTAACATGTGTTAATGCCATTTGCTTTTTTCACACAGCATGAGTTAAGGGCAGACTGTCAGGCATAACTTTAAGCTCCATGGGTACTGTCAGCAAATTTCACAACCTCCATATTATTGAAGGGGAGCTTTTTTACGTTTTCTTCTTTGACTTCTTGTGTCTTCCTAAGAATAATGTGATTTCAGGAGAAGTGTTGAAAGGTTTGAATGTGGTAACTAAACATTTACAAAAGATCTTTAGCCTGAAATATGTAAATATATTTCTGTCAGTGGTTCAAATAACAGTGTTTAATTTTGCACAAAAATTGCAAAGGTTTCTTTTTATTTTTATACTGAATTTATGCTCCAATAAAAAAAAAAAAAAAAAAAACAACACTTCACTTTGGGAATTGGAAGAAATTCTTTATTTTTAAAGCTCTCTTTACGTAGCACTTTACATACCTTACAAAGACTGTGGAAGTTGAGGTTATCTGTCATTCTGTTAACATCCTAACCAACGCTATTTGCATGTCTTTAAGTATCTATTATATCTATATATTGAATCAAAAAATATCCTCCTTGCTTATGCTGATTTTTTCCATGTGATATTTGTTTAGACATCTAAGGCTAACTTCACTGAAATCCAGCTAAGAAACCCTATTGCTTTTCAAAGGATCAGAATTTGACTCTATTAAAGTTTACCTTTATGTTTCACTCTTCATAAAACTATCCATAGTTCTTGGGTTATTAAAAATTCACTCCTTTATTGCTATATGTCCTTTATGCATTGAGTAGAAGAAAAGGCAAGGGATTTCTTTGCAACTCTTCTTGAAATTTTCTTGCAAAATGGAGAAATAGGAGAGGGGAGGAGCATACCTGATGCCTGTTATATAAACATCTATAAACACAACAAAACAGGCTGGTAGCTGGAACATTATGTCATTTATTATCATTCCTAGTCACAGACAAGAGAATTCACCAGTGCAGAAGCTGATCATCGAACTGGTTTCTGAGTAAGGGGGTTCTATACCCCTGATCCAGTCTTTTGAGCATTGGCTTTGTTGGTTTGCAGACTTCATTTTCTTCTTGATTTTTAAACATCTTTCTGCTCTTAAAATGAGACAGACACTGTTTGTGGAACTAAACCAAAAGCAGCAAATCCTGGCCCAAGTGAAGTCAATGGCAGAACTCCCATGGTCTGTTACTGAGCCAGGATTTCACCCAAAGAGAATAGATGAATATGTGTTATTGTGGAACACGTATGGGCAGTTGGCTTGCACAGACACTTCCAGCTGCCATTCCGTATCCTCTCCACTAACTCTGTCTCATATTTCTCTTCTTTCACAGGCAGATATCTTCCACTCTTTTGCAGATCCTCTCTCTGAACTTCTACAATCACGTCCCATCATGGTCTTCTCTTCTGCTTCTTTTGTTTCTCTATATCTTTCTCACAAAGCTTTATAATGCTATAATACACTATGCCAATGCAGTTCATTGGTTTTCAGTCTCCAGTTCATATTCTTAGTAGTTCCTCCATCTCAGTTGCTGAGTCTCTTTTCAAGTTATTGACTTACGTCTTTGTGTCTCTGAACTATACTGTATTTTCCTGACTTTCACGAGGGTTCTCTGTGGCCTTCTTTCACTGCAGCCTTCTGTCCCAAAATCTTCCTTCCTTACCACCATCACAGATCATCTCATACAGTTGCACTATTTTCTTTACCAAGTTGTTCACTTAGGAAAATTCAAAAGCTTTAAAGATACTGTAGGAAAAAACAAAAAATTTATGTCACGATTTTTAAGCACAAATACGAATTTGCAGGTTTCTCTTCATTTGCAGTTTTCTTTAACACCACTGAAAGGCATTTTAAAAACCAAAGTTTCATTCCATCAGCTTTTTTATAGCTTTTCATGTTACCAGCATTTCAAAAGCACTGGCTTTGAAATGACCCGAAATATTTTTCCAACATTTTAAAACGATCCAAAAATGGAAAAAAAAAATAATCCTTTTTTTCCCCCTTGTTTTTACACCCTGTAATTTGCCTTGAACTTCCCACACAGCATCAACCTTTTATGCTTTCATGTAGGAAAAGTCAATGCTTGATCAAAAAGGGAGCTACAGGTTTGAGACTCTATATTAAGAATATGGTCTAACTTGTTAGCTGCTGTTTGAGATCTTGCATGCTATGAATTTCATGCAGTAGAAATTAAGATCTGATATAATTTCATGACCTGTATCACCTTCTTTCTCACAGATTCCAACTGTGTGAATTTATTTCCATAAAGAAATGTGGGGAAATTGTGGGAAGCAAACTGGATTTACCAACAGTTCGAAGCTGTGCCGAATGTTACATTTAAAGCCAGCTACTCTTATTATAGATATTTCTAACACTTCCTGAAAATTCCCTTCAAAAAACTAACAGTAATTTTCATCAGCTCTGGGAAAAGAGTCATCAAGTATCTCCAGGTGCAATGTATTTTTAGTAGAAACACCGAAACTGTTATCCACAGTTGTGAACCCTGCTGAGGAAGTCTCTCAGTGCCTCAGCAGCAAGCTATCTGCCCACTGGCAGTTTGAGCTCTCTAGCTAAAGGTGCAAGACCTTGAAAAAAGTTCTAAAGCCATGCCATAAATTGGGGGCAGAAAAGCAGACAAACCAAACCAACCAACTGAATCAACAACAACAACAACAAAAAAAAACCCACACATTCTTTGTAGCTTGGAAATCAATGGATTAAAAGGAAGAGAAACAAACTGTTCAGAGAAAGAAACAAATTAAGAAACTCAGATTTACTGCAGGGTTGTGGATCCTCCCTGGTCTACCTCTTATTTGCTCGCATAGGCAATTACCTCCTTCTGGCCTTGCAGAAACCCCTTGGCTTTTCTCAGCTCACGCTCTGCCTCCCTCCCTCCCTCCCTTTATGCTTTCCTGAAAGGGACTTTCATCTTTTTTTTTTCATCCTAAGTCAAAGAATCTAGCAATTCCCAAGAAGTTTTTTTTCCAATAATCACCTAATTTCCCGCATGAAACAGCACAGGACACCCCAAGACTCTCATCATCTCGCATGGTCACTCTTAGAGCACTCAGACTTGCAAAGTCCTGCTGCTTTCTGCCCTTGCAGGCACAAAGGCTAACTGAGACTGGGCAATTTTTCTTAATTGCCAAACTCCAGCCATGTAATCCCTGAGCCTGGGCAAGGAGAATTTCCAGGAAACAGGACATCAGCAGCCCTCTTATGTTTTCCCCCATTAAGGGGCAGAGCTGAGACAAGAAATGCAGATTGGCTCCAAAAGCTGAGCTCTGTCAGAATAGATTCCTTTTAGATCTAGAATGCAGGAGAAAAAGCAAATGGACAAACAAAAACCCAGGCCCTTTGGACTCATCTCACCCTGCCTGAGCACAGCAGTTCTGACGGCCCCTGGCCGGGCCACAGCACTGCCATCCTGGTTTGCTGGAAGGGTGGTAACCCTTGCAAGGGAGATAAAAGCATGGAAATGGCAGTGATTTGTACCCTATGGAGACTGAGCAGTCACTACTCAGGATGTATTTGAGGCTTTTTTTCTGTTTGTTCACTCAACTTAAGGAAAGCTGTTTGGGGGAGACTTTTTGTTTGCTTGGGTTTGTTTATTTTTTTGCTTTTTCACTGCATTGCTTTCATTGGTCTACTTCATGCAAGAATAAAATCTTACTACAAGGGTGAATATGGAGCTGAAACATTTTCTTCTCCATGCAGTGAGTGAGGTATCTATCACACAACCTTGCAGCCATCTTCTCACACAAAGATGAAACAGGGCCAAAAGATAACTGTCTCCCCTCAGACTCTCAGCCCAGCATTACTAAACAGGCTTGCTTCCACACACAGGGCATTTGGGTGTCTTTGTATGTGTTTTTATTTTATTGGTGCTCAATTAGATTACTTGAGACAAAGAGGAAAAAAAAAATCAGTAAAATATCTGCTTTGCTGACCTAAATATCATCTGCCTAGAGTGTTAAGCACTTTGGTGTATTTCTTGTACCTATTTACTCCCCTGCTCTCATCGGTGGGTGTGGATAACAAGTTTACTCATTGACTTGCCATGTGTATTTGTACAACAGCTCTAAGTCAATGACATAATTTATTAGGGAGATAAATGAGAGCAATTAAGCATGATGGCCATAACTGGTGAAACTTTCTGGAATGAGAGTGTGATTAAAATGACAGAGTGCTTGGCTGTGCCTGCTCAAGGTGTGTTATTCAGCCTCTCTCCACCACCTGGTGGAGTGACCCCCAGTGGCTCAACTCAAGTGTGCTGTGTTTCCATAAGGCTATATATAACGTCGTGTGCAAAATGGCAACACATATTGATTGATGGCCGTTTCATTTTTAAGAGCCATCTTCTGCTGTATTATTTAGAGTTAAACGGGACAGCTGATAAACATTACACTTTAGTTCATGTTTGTTAATCTATTCACTTGAATAACCTCTTCAGATGCTGATAAATGGCACCTTCACAATGAATAGCAGTTACTTTTTCACATAATATAGTGGTGTTTGAAGCTTTTTATAATATATCAAATATAGAGCTTCGCTCTGTCATTCAAAACCTGAATGATATTTTATTAACATGAGGTTTCTTTTTAATCCTATCTAGCTTACATTTCCTGTGGTTTTTAAAACTGGATTTGGGGGAAGGAAAGGAAATTACCAGGAGAAGAGGAAACTGCATGCTGCCAAGCAGAAAATCTGGGTTTCAAACCTTAAAAAATGAAGTTTTCTGTTTTGACCAGAGAAAGAGGGTGTAAACATGCAAAAAGAAAGAAATAAGAGTAATACATGGAGAAAAAGATAAACATGGTCAAATACAGTCAGATGAAGAAAAAATGGAAGCAGAGAGGCAGGCAATAAAAAGAACATGCAATAATAGTGAAATGAGAAGCTGTATTTATATAGGGTGCTCCAGGCATCCTCAGCAGTGCCAGGAGACAGGACTGAGCTGTAGGACAGCAGCCATACCAAACCTGCTTCACCTTGCTGCAGCAGCAGTGGGAAATACGTCCCCAGTGCCGAGAAAGCCCACCGTCTCTTGTAGGAACTGCTGCCCACACAGGAGCCCTGTAAGAGCTTTTTGAAAGTTCCAGACTGGCTGCAGACACAGTGTGTATGCATGGAATACACACAAAAAAAAACATGCAGATGAAGATCCTTGCCTTGTTTTTGTGTCATAAAGTGAATGTATGCAAAGGCTGGAACATGGCTGGCAAGAAGATGAAGATGATCTCCCTCCAATCTTGGATCAAAATACTTCATTTTGTAGAGGACATGATTTACCAGTGGTTTGTATCCTAGCAGGCACTGCCTAGAGCATAGTGCCCAAGAGCGCGTTTCCAATGCAGCTCCATTGCCAGGAGCACAAGGGAGGGTGAAGCAGAGCCAGGAGCAGCAGGGCAGCATTCTGCACCCAGTGGGCTGCTTGGGAGAGCAGACCTGTGGCAAAGCATCTCTCCTGAGGTAGGTGGGGAGGAGGCAACCCTGGGGGTCTCAAAAGCAGGGGCAAATTGAAGCTGGGTCTGAAAATAATGTACTTTGGGAAGATTTTGGAGGTTTGCTAAACAGACTTCAGAGGAAATTTCTTTCTCTGAAATGGTGCTCATTTTTCTAGGTGTCAGGACACTTTAAATGTGTTTATCAACACCATTCCCATCCCTGCCAAGCCGGCAGCAGCAAGTTTGTGGAAAGAAGGAGCAGAGTTACTACTGATGGCTATTGAGGAATAGTAGGAAAGTGGGAAAAAGACTGCAGAAAGATAGGTGGGGACAGAAATCAACAGATTTGTAGTGTACACCTCAGAATATTCTGATAGGGAAAAGAAGAAAGCAGTTAAATTGAAAATCAAGATCAGAATTTTCCAGGGATGAAAGTTCAGCTGCACTGAAGAAGGCAGAGTGCTGCCATAGATGGGAAAGATAATGAGACCTTGGTCTCTGGGAAGCAGGAATTTAGTCTTTAAGAATGCCTTTTTGAGCTGCTCCCACTGAGTTTAAAGGTGTCAGTAGTTGAGGAGAAACTCTTAGGGGAACTCTGGGAAAAGATAATTTACCAGGACTGCCAGAGGTAGAGAGGAGGCCAACAGGACAGAGGCAGCCAATGTGTGTGAAGGAAAAACATATTCTTGCATAAATATATACTTAAAGGGATGACTGATGATGCTAAGACAGATACAAAGATATACACTATCAGAAGTAACACAAGAATATTATTCCAGGTCAGATCAATAGTCCATCTAATTGGCCTTTGATGTGTCAGAGCAAGGTTTAAAAATCCATTTGAAGTCAACTGCCTGCACTGGAAATAAACTCCTAGCCAGGATGAGCAGGCAGTCAGAATATTTTATTCCTCAAGATATGGGTACTCACAATGTTAGAAGATAATTTCCTCTAATTCAACGTGGCTGAATGCTCTCAATATCAATATCCACGGAAAGGTTTTATACATTTGCTGAATCCTGCTGATTTTTGGCTCAGTAATATCTGCGAAATGAGTTATACCAGTTAATAAAGAGCTATGTAAAGATAACATTTTACTTTGATAAGTGTTAACCAATCTCCATTCCATTTCATTTAATTCTCTCTGCTTGTGCTTTTAAGGAAGACTGTAGGAAGAACCCTTAAGGAGTGGGCCAGTGTGTTTGTGGGGAGAATGTTGCTGCTCTAATTTTTTCCATCTTACCTCCACTCTCTCTACTTACTGTAGTCAACAGTTTTTTTTGTTGGTTTCAGCCAGACAATAAAGATAACTCGCGCCTTATATTCCATAACAAGAGGAAATTGAGGTTGTTGTTTTATTTTTATTGTTGTTATTCAAGAATGTTGGCCATATTTGTCATACAAGGTTATAAAACAGCATAACCCTATAATATCTACCCCTACTATTTCCCTATATAAGATGATATGATGGAAAAAAATTGAAAAAGAAGATATCCATGGTGCATGGTTTCCTAAGTATTTCTGTCTTCTAAATGGGAGCCCATGATATGCCCTGAAATCAGGATACCTGTGCCACAGACGAACAGGTCAATAAATACAAGATCTTTCTTCTAGGGAGCAGTAGAATATATACAAGAATTTTAAGTTTGGATGAAAGTTCTCACTTCTGTCATACACTTGGGGTTGGATAGTGCATTTCACATCTCACTCAGCAGGTGAGTTACTAGCCCCCAAAGACAGAGGTATATTTCCAACTCTCACCTGCGAAAGAAACGAAATAGATAAGTCAAATCTGAAGGATAAGTTTCCCACATGGGATAAGTAAGTGTCCAGATTTATACTGGGACAATGTTTCTTGGTACTTTCATGTTGAGATCCTTCAGCTGCTGTTCCTATGAAGGAAAAAACTTTGAATGATTCTTTTTCACAAACAAATGAAAATATGGGCCCAGGATAGGATAGATTTTCTCATAGAAAAATATAGCAGGGGTTATTTGGTACAGAATTTATTCAATAACAAAATGCCGTATGTTAGTAAGGCCACACTTATCTCACATTATTCCACACATTTCTTTATGCAGTTAGAATTTATCCCAGACAGTTAATATATTTTCACTGAAAGATTTCAAATAAATCTTTTCTCAGTAGCAATGAAGAGGGGTTGATATCATATTTAGTGTTTCACCTCCGTGTCACCTTTGTGCATTTTGATGTAATGCAGCAGAATGACTGCTACTATTTAATTAAACAGGAATCTGGATTAACTCAGCTGTGGGCCATGTAATCAGGGCTTGTGAGTGTGTTCAGAAAGGGGTGTTTTCCCTTCCTCATATTTCATTCCTGCATGGAAATCTGCTCTCACTCAAACCTGTCCACATGCTGCAGTAAATGATTTTCTCTCCCTTCTGAATTATTCACTGAAGTACCCTCTTATACTACGCTTCTATGGAAAGAAACAAAAAGGCACAAACACCTTGACTTGTCCATTTACTCTAAGTACTATTTAATGATCAGGAGTTTTCTTGTTGATGTACAAATAGACCATTTAATCAAGTTTATACTGTAACTACAGTAATAGCTGTTTATACTGTTTAGTGCAGATTTATGTCATTCTCTCAAATTCACTACAGTTTTACTGTTTGGTGCCCACTGTATAAGATCAGTGTAATGCTCAGAAGTGGTTTTACCTTTCCTTAAAAAGGCATATAAAAATCATGAGCCACAGACATGCTTTCAGTTTTTACTACTGCTCAAAGCATGTTTGCTACCATTCAAAATAATAATTATATGCATGCTAAATATGATAAGTTGCACATCTATACTTTTTCCTGATGAGGGAGAAGGATCATAGAGCCTACTTGTACATTTTGGAGAGGATAGCCCATCCATAATTATCTGTGTGTTCTCCAAGCTGAATGTGTGTGTGCAACAGTGCAAATGTGTATGCAAATTCCCTAACTGACACACTGGTGAGAATTTGTGCTCATATTCGATTCTGAATGGTCTTTCTGAGTGTGCACTCTGCCCCTCAGATGTCATCATTGATCTGTACTGATGCTTCTGATAGAGTATCTCTTGGCCAACAGAGAAGACAATTGTCAAATAGATGTTGTTCATTGTTCATTTCCAGAGACTGGACATCTTTGTGCAGTGATTTGATATGGCAAGTTTTCTCAATCTATCAGCAGAGACTCAGATGACACACAGTGAAAACTAAACCAGAGTTTGTCATAAATGAAATATTCTGAGACTTCAAATTTTTTAAATTCCATAACTTGTGTAGGTAAATGCAAGGTGGGTAAAAACAAAACTGTTTGGCTTTAGTTTAATAGCAGATCTGCTGGGAAAAAAAAAAAAGAAAAAAAGAAAAAAAAGAAAAAAAACCTAGAAATAAATTGCACCAGAATAGATCAATTTTCACAGCTTTTTTAATTTCTGTTTTTCTCTTCGCTCTATCAGTGTGAAGGTACTGTTGAAGAAAGTTCCGGAAAACATACACAAATGGTTTAGACTTTCTGATAAAGTTCCTCAAGGATATCATGAATAGCAATTTTGATGACTACAGGCTGCCCGAGTTACGTAGCTGGGTACAGTAGAATGTTTGTTTACATGTCTTTCTTCCATTCGCTGCTTCTGGCAACGCCAAAGTTTTAGATGCCACTTCCCTTCAGATTCTATTTTAAAATTAAATAAATAAATAAAAATAAGAAATAATTAAAAAGAACAAGTAGAAATGCTCTTGTTTCCTTTTTTTTTTGTTTGTTTGTTTGTTTTGTTTTGTTTTGTTTTGTTCTGTTTTGTTTTAAACTGCTGGAAGTTTTCTGATTCATTTCCCGCAAGTGCTCAGCACTGCTCTTCTATGTACTCTTCATGCTGGTCTTTACAAAGTACCTAGTCATCATAGTACCATCTCCATCATGTTTCTGATCAGGACAGTGGTTTTGTGAGAAAGCTGGAACTTCAGCCCTAGAATCTGCCCTAATGAAGTTCTAATTAAGTTGCCAGTATCAAGAAAATCAGAAAATTGCATCAGTTTAAGGCTTAACCTTCAAGAAATCTTGAGCAGAGATGGATGACAATAGTTCTGAACAACTGTGAGAGCGATTGCAGGTATTAATGTGAATTGAAGCATGTTCGTTAGAACGCCTTTCCACACTGTTAAGTGGAACAAGTCACAATGGAAATGTGCATTTATGTGCTTCAGAATCAGAGATATATTCTTACTCTTGAAGGAAATAGTGTTGCTAAAGGCAGCTTAAGTGAAATCCTACCATTAGCAGTACTCTCTGTACTTCTTTTATTTCTCTCTGCAATCCAGGTCATGGTTCAGGGCTTTACCCACATCATTTCACTGTTATTGATTCTCACCCAGCAGTAAACAGCCAGAGAAGCTTCTGTGCTGATTTTTTTCAACAAACTCAGATTTATGATCACACTTCTATCCATTTTCTTATTCTCGGAGAGCTATTTGTCTCAGATTTTATATCATGTATATCATTTGGATATTTAACTGCATACGTATGAGCTATGGCAACTACATATATGCTCAGACGAATTTCACTCCTTTGGAGATAGTGACATCAAAAGCCAATGTGTGGTGAAAACACCTGTCCACGTTTGTCTGTATTGTCCTTCTTCAGAGTCAAAACAGGGACAATATCAATCTGCTCAGTGCAGATATACTTCAGAGCTGTCTTTCACCTTTAACATCACTCTGGATTTTTGTTTCCACCCAAAAATGACTCCACATTTGTCTTCAACACTGTCATAGTTTTTCAACCACAGAGACAGAGCAAGTCAGCCAGGCAATCCCACGACAAACTCCACTAAGGACTTCACAGTTAACAAAACAATGAATGAAACATCATCCTGGCACACAGAACAGCTTTCTGCTGTCTTCTGCCGCCTTTTTTTTTTTCCCCAAGTGGAAAAGCAACTTCAAAAACAAGGTGCTGTCATTTTAGCAAAGGAGAATTAGGACTGTGAAAGGATGAAGTGTCCTTGCACAGAAAGACTGCAGCTAAAATTGTATCAATATTCCTGTTATAAACTGATAAACACAGAGCTCAGTGAGGTCAAGTTGTACATGCTTGAGCTGACATGCCAATCTGCCAGCAGTCATATGGTTCTCATATGGCGACACGCCACAGATGCCAGGAAAATGTGAGAAGTTTCTGGCTCATTTCATTTCACTCTCCTGAATGCCATGTTTGCCTGCACGCACATACACACACACACTCACATACACAGAGAATGTAGATTTTCTATTTTAAATTGAGCTGTTACAGCTTGTGTACTCCCATTTTCTTAAAGGGTTTGTAATACCTCACCCAAACTGATTCCTGAGGCTTCGTAGCACGGCTCGTCTTGGAAACAAGAACAGGCTTTTCTTCTTACAAGCCTTCAAAACACTCCCCTAGCCATTTTTAAATGACATTAAAAGACAGAATTAGAAAAAAGAGACAGACAAGATAACAACACATCATATGCGGATGCATTTTGCACGCTTATAATATACATTCAGGCAACGGAGTCTTAAAAGTTTCAGTTGCCTCCAAATGAGACTTCTTCCAAACATCTCGTGACATGAGAGCAGTTCTTTTATTAATGCTTGAACAGTGGCAAGTATTTACTTCTTTGGTGCTGTTTCTTCAATGTGCATTTCTGTATCAAGAATATAAAGTCTTTGTTGCATGGACTGAGATGATACAACATTAACAATTGTCTGTATTTGGTAAACAGACCGCAGTTACTCACTGAGTACATAATGCACAATTTACAAATTGTTGAAATATGTATTTTCACATTAGACCATCTTTCAAGCTTTTACAGTCTTTTGTGTCAGATTCAATTGTCTTCAAGATGAACTGTTTTCCTTTTTTTTCTTTTTAAGTGTTACTAAAGGGAAAGGGCTGAGGCAAATATAACTACAGCCATGCAACGTTTTTGATGAAATTACTTGCTTCTGCAAATAAAAATACCCCTGCCTCACCAAGTCAAGCTACTGTGATTTTAAATGAACTTTATTAAAATAATTTATGCAATTTATTGCAATCAGGAAAAGAAAAGGAGAAATTCACATGGAAAAGAAAAACTACACAATACATACATTGTCTGCTTCTGTACAAACATACAACTATAAAAATGGTGATGAATTCTCCACACAGAGTCCTGTTTGAAATGAATTCAGCTATGACATCTCATGTGTCTTTGGTCAGAAATGCATCTCTCCGAGGACTAATGATAATTCCAACAATAAAATTTCTAGGTAGGCCAAAACACTTTAGATTAATCTATAGGGAAATAATTTCTTCTTTTCTAAACTTAGGATTCACTTCTCTGGGCTCACACTCACCAAAGGTTCAAGAAGAGAACACCAAATTAAGAAAAGACAGTAACTTTCTTATATTAGTAGAGTTTGGGGGTTTAGGCCCTAAATTTATAAGACGCACAAAGTGAAACAACAAAGAGGATTTTCTGTCTTTTGAAACAGGTCCCAACTCTCTGAAAATATCAATAGTCATAATTCAGATGTATTTTGTTTTTTTTTACATAACACTTATAATGTAGGGACAAAGGTCAGCACAGCCTATAGGTGAGGTTCCTTGATTTGCCGAAAGTTTTGTGCATGCTTCCTTAGGCTCTAATTATGATACTGTCAAATTCCTCAAACTCAATAGTGTTTTACACTTGAGCTTTACATAAAAGGAACCAGGAGTACTTCTTGTGGGTGCTGGTCACACATCCTAATGCTGAGGAAATGCCTTTGCTGGAAATCCTAGCTGTTTTTTCCAGCACCCTAATTTCATGGAAAAGGGAGTACAAATGCCAGAAGAGAGCAGAAGTGGGAGTTGATGTAATCTCCTATCTTGTCAACAGGGAGTTTGAGACCTCAGGGCAAGCCATATCATGTACCAGAAGTCAGGGTACATAGAGCAATGTCTCAGCTCCTGGCATACTTCACAGGGATGCTCAGAGAAAAGACAAAGAAACCATGATATTAGGAGTCCTAACAAAACTTTTATTAAATATCTGAAATACTGATTTAATTTAAACTAAACCAGACACATTTCTTCACTTTGAAAGGGAGCTTTTTTGGAACACGTTCCAACCTCTGTTTTCCATCTCTCAAACCCAGGGATTCTATGACATTTTCAGAGGTCAGTCTTTCCAGCTTTTCAGGGTCCTGCCTAGTTCTTCTGACTTCAGTCGAGGTAACTGGAACATAGGGACTAATTTACAAAAAGTGAACCCCAAAGGAACACTGAACTATTTCTGAAATACTTTCTCTTGCAACGTGTCACTGAAAACAACACTGTGTGAAATGGAGTCCTCAATATCTTTGGAGTTTCCTGCTCATCTTGTTCTCAAGTTCACAGAAATGTCACATGCACAAACTAAAGACTACAGCCTGTTTTTTTAATGAAGCTATGTTTCTTTCTAATAGTGTCTTTTGTTCGTTGGTTGATTGATTAGTTGGTTCTTTTTTAACATGTATTTACTCAAGAGATCCTTATTATTAGAGCAAGATAATAAAGAAGTTGAGGATTGGGACTTTGTAAGTTGTTCATCATACATTTGTACAAATATGTTGGAAAAAACATTTCTGTTTGTACTTGCACTGGAGACAACAGATTGTAAATATCATCCAAAGTATGCCATACACCCAGACCTCATATATACAACTCTAACTTGGATTTTATTATTAGCCTTCCAATGAAGATAAAGAACTTAAATTGAGACAGTCTGATTTAACTCGCTGCATGTCCTCATAAGATTGTATTGCTGGGATCAGAACAACAACATACTCCAACACTGGTTTCAGTGTTGTGTGCGTTGCATATTGTACATCTGTTATCAATACTATGACCACTTTGCAGCGATCAGAACTATTTCTCCATTCCCAAACAAATTAAAACACTAAAAGATTATTCACATGACAACAAACATTATACATGTAGTTCTTTCTTAATGCTCCCATCATAATTTTTTTAAACTTAATTTGTCAAGTTCATAACTATCACTTGAAACTTGCTGACAAGGAACCTGATAACACATCATATCAAATTCCATTTTACAACTGTTTCCTTGGAAACACAGGCATAAAAATGGGCCATGCACAATGGAACGAAATCAAACAAATTGAAGTAAACCTGAAAGAATTTCCACTAACCAAATCCTTGCTTTGTAACAACTCATGGAAAAAACAGGGGTAATGAGTCTTACAGTAAGAGCATCATTACCACCACAGTGCTATAGACCCTACTTGTTTTGGCCCTGATTCATTAAAGCGCTTTAGCACATATGTAAATTTAAGTGCATGAGATATCTAAATTAACGGAACAAATCACTTAAGGTTATTTATGTACTTAAGACCTGCACAAGAGGTGGCTTTGTCTCCACAGGCTCACTTGTTATTAGCAAGAGAATATATATGTATATACTGCAGGTTATACATACATTTGTAGAAGACATGCTCAGGAATGAGAGAAACATAAAATTCTCAAGTCTTCATATATTAAAAGTTAAGATTTCTGATTACTTACAATCCTTAAAAGATAACTAGATCAAGGTAGGGAGACATTAATGTTAAGCAAACTGTTTATATAGGTGCATAATTTTTTTTTAACATTAAAACTGCATGCCAGCTGAAAGAAGAGAAATAGCTTTTTTTTTTTTTTTTTTTTTAAGTTGACATTTGGAATTTTCTTTCACAAGTTTGAAGTAACTTTATAGCCAGATTGCAGATCATCCAAAAAGAGCACTGTGCCGAGATATTCTGCTACCTTGCTAAAATTTTCCTGCCCATTAAGTTAAAGGCTTTTTTTTTAACTATCAAGCAAACCAAAAAATTTCCTCTTTTTTTATTGTAATCATTATGATAAAAATGAGTATGTAGGTTTCTGTGCTTGCATCCAAGATATAGTGTGCCAGATTTATACAGCAGGAGTATCAAAATGAGATATTATGAATGCAGTATTTCCCTCAATAAAATAGTTATCACACACCCAACAACAATTTAACTCTACAACTCCTTGGATTTAAAAAAGAAGAAAGAAATTTTATCATAGATTGTTTTCAGAATACCACATTTTCCAAACATTAATAGATAAGTAAGGAACTTCCTTTGGGGAGTTTATTCCATTTCATCCATCACACGGTCTCTTCTGTCTTTCTCTGATACATCCAGTACCAACAACATACTGACTGATAACATAACTTAATTACTATATAGCATGTTCACATATTTCAATCTCACAGTACTTTGCAAAAGAGTTACGCATTTCTATCTCTTTTCTACAGACAAGAAAATTGGTGTTCCAAAAAACACCTCATCAGATAGAACTGGTTATTCCCCATAGATCTGAGATGTGCATGGAGGTGCTTTAATTTCACAGCTCCTTCAAGAATCTCACAGAGTTCAGACTGTGGTGGATACACATCCACTGCCCTAAGCATAAAAAAGAACAGATAAAGCTTAAACAAGCTTGTAAAGTGAAGGATATCTCACGTAAAGCTGAAAATTGGTTTCAAATACTGTAGAAAATCAAACCAATTCATTTTAAGTGATTACATTTTACAAATATATTATGTAATAATATATTATTACAAATTATACAAATTTTGGAAGATGGAGAGACGGTTAATAAATTACTTGAACGTTCACTTCTTTGGGGGATGAACTAAATGATCTCCTGAGGTTCCTTTCAACCCCTGCAATTCTGTGATTCTGTGATTCTCTGCAGTTTCTTGGTAGTATTTACCTGACATTCCAGAGTTCATCCTCAGTTCTGGTAGAGATATTTTTCATGTAAGCAAACCAAACTTTTGGACATGAAAAATCATGATAATTGTTTTTATTTAAATTTTCCTTCCATTCTTTGTGGTGCCAATTTCATCCTCATAGTCCTGGAGCAAAAGTTATCATGAAACATACATCAGTAAAATATCTAGTGGCCCCCATGACATTCTCTTAACAGAAGTTAACACTTAAGAATTGGAACTAATTCAAAACTCTCTGTTTTTCCCAACTACTTTCAGTTCCCCATTTACTTTCAGTTTAAAAGCAGACAGCCACAGGAAATCTGATTTCTAAATTATTTAAGGTGTAAAACATCCCAAAATTTCTTGAAACTGAGTTATTTATGACTAATTTTGTGTTCTTGTTTAGAGCAGTACTCAATAATAATTTACACTTTCCAGAATATTTTTAGCATTGTTTCCTTCCCAAAGTTTATGGCAAAATTTGTACTTATAAATGGAATACTGCATGCTTTTTATTAAAGTTATACTTTAATAAAATATGCTTTATGCTTTAATTTATGCAGGTCTATATAACATGAAGAAAACCACAAAATACAGTTTTATTGCATGTATTTTCACGTGAACTCTTCTCTGCTGCCCTTGCTATTAAATTGAGCACAACGTTTGCTGACTAAAGGTTTAAAAGTAGACTTCTGAAACTCTTTTTTAATAAAAGCCATCAGGAATTCCTACCTTCTGGAAGGAGGATACTGAGAGCACCTGATTTTAGTATTTCATAGGACATCTTCTATCCTCTAGTTTTACTTAAGATTCCATGGTCATTCTTGGAGATCTTCTATGAGCCAAGAGGATGTTATGAGCTTACGTACAGTACTAGATACTGTCCCATGCTTGAAACTGAGCCCTCTGCAGCTTGCCAGAGGAGCAGTCTCTCTTCTTTTTTTGCAGGGACTTTCTCCAAGAGTCGGCTTGAGCTCACAGTGAATACAGACTGTGCAATATTTCTATTCACACATTTGAGAAATGCCTGAAGTACCTTGGATGCTAGTAGGTGGAAACAGCAGGCAAACTGAAGATTTAACTCATGGATTTAGTTTGTGCCTGCAGTTATTAAAACATAGATACATGCTTTTCATTTGCACTGAGGTATTTTAACCCCAGCCAAATGCAGGATTTGATATAGACCTGCCACCTCCTACTGGGAGTTTTCCTTCTGGCATTGTGGCTTTGGTTCTCTTTCTAGCTATTGTCAAATTCTGGTGACTACAATCTGTAATTTTATCCCACTCACTTGTGCCAAATCGGGCAAATGGACAGTGTCAGGAGACTTGGAGTGATGCTAATAACCTCATGCTGTGTTCAATAGGTATCTGTAATCTTGCAAGGCCTTTATGCCCTGGGAGTAAAACAGCCAAGGCCCCTAGGGCCCTTGTTGCAGATGTAGTTGTACTGAGGTTTCTGTTTGCCCCCTTTTTCTCACCTTGTTTTTTGCTGTACAGTTGAACTTGTCTGGTTTAGGAATCATGAGCGTACAACATTCACTGCCTGTGTGCAGGTGCCTTTCACATCCTAGTCCTGAAACAAGCTGTTTTCCTGCTTTATCTGAAAAATCTGCAGGGAATTTTGGCTGCCCAAATTTCACAGGATGATCTACAGTGTGGGAGAAAGAAGTATAGACCATCTGAAAAGGACTTGAAAGTGAACCACGTTGCCTACCAGCGTAGCATCATGAATCTCACCATGTAACATGTAGCTTGTGTCATTGGAATTATTCTTTTTTTTTTTTTTTTTTTTTTTAAGAAACACTTCCCTTCCTACCTCTTTTTTTACATAATCTCTCTCTCCTCCTTTTTTTCCCCTATCTCCCAATATTTAAGCATTTAGCTATTCCCATCTTAAAAAGAATGATGCACGGTAACTAAGTCAAAAGACCCTAAATTATCAAAGAAATGAAATATTAAAATTAAATCTCCCCAAAGGTTGTTGATTTCTAATTTTATGTGCAGAGAGGAGGGGTGGAGGGGAAGGTTTTGCTTTTCCCTCAATTCTGCCATATTGTCTGATTCACAGCCGGAGACAAACTGAAATGGCCATCTGGTTGATGTGCATACAAAAGGAGTGGTTTGCCAGACAAAGAAAGTACCTTTTATCATACAAAGTGATGTATCTCCTCTTATAAGACCTCCATTCTTTTCCTCTGGTGGATCTGCAGGTAGGTAAGAACAGGCTCTACCTACCACCCAGATGTAGCAGCTTCTGTCAAAATATGAATCCAAGTACCTAATGCTCTAAGGGTTCTGGTACATTTGTAATATGAAATATAATGCCGTCATCAGGAATATTTTCAGTTCCTAGTTTCTGATTTTAGATAGACCATTCTGAGTTCACTAATTTGCTCCCACCACAGGAGCAATTACAGGATTTTATGTTCAAATAATAGTACACAAACAATTAGAAATCGGGCTGAGACCACTGTGAAAATTGACCTTTCCAAATGGGGATATGGTTACTGTGCTATGGCATCAAATGTGAGCATTTTGTGGCTGCATAATCCCATCCACAACTCTATCTCTCTAGCTTTTGTAATGGTAATTCTGTGTCCCCATGCACAAATGAAAGAAGTATATGCAAAGCATCCCCTTTTTGCCTGTATCAACTTTTGCAGTCTTAATCCAAACATTCAAATACTTCCAAATAGCCACTCCATAATTCCAATTTACTCTTTATTTTGATTTTTACCACTGGTACCAGCATACCCCCCTATTCAGGCTGGGCAAAATGTCCCTGGAATTTTAAAAGAAAACTTCACAATAGAATGTTATGATCACCATTCCTCTTTCCTGGTGATAGTTGATCAGAGTAATGTGAGACATTCATTCTAGTTCACATGCACAAGATATCTGCTGTGTTTATGAATTAATCTTTTCCCTCTCTACGAGGTACTTTTGGTAGATGAAAGACATTCATATGTATGAAGTACTGGCACTGTTGCTTGAAATCCATTCTTCATTTCAATTTTCTCAACCTCTGTTCTCTATTGAAATCTCCTGCTCTTGCTAGTGGACTCTACTGACCTCCTCTTATGGGGGTATTTCATTGCCTTTGCTGCAGTGATAACCATGGAAGTAGAACATCCCATTTCCCCATGAAGCTGTCTGGGGAACTGAAATGGAAATTGCCCTGAACTGCCAATGGAAGAGACTCCACTATTGAGAGTGGGTTGCTCTAGGTTGATATTCCCCTCCTCCTGATTTCCTTCAGTTTTCAAAGATTTCTAAAGAAGATTCAAGTAGAATGCTTTTCTTACTATTAAATGGCCTAAGCAGAATGAAGTTTAAGAAAATGAAGCAAGCAGACGAACAAAAGGAGGGTAAGGAGCAATCCTGGATTTATAGGCGTAGCTGGAAAGTTCATCTCCCTGGTATGTTGCAGGCATGGCAATATTATTAAATGTTCCCCAGGCAACGTTGCTAGGTTCCAAATTCTGTATTTTTCTTCCTGAAAACAAAACATTTTCCTTTTCCAATCAACTAACCCTTCCATCAATGTGTAACAAAATACCCAGAGTACATAGCACAAAAGCTGTTTAATTTCTGACAGTTACTGTCATATTTATACTGTAATGGTGTAAGGTCATATTAAAGTAAGGGACAATCAGCTTAAATGCTGATCATGGAATCTGGAAGTGTAATTGCAGCAAAAATTTTCTAATAAGGTTTTAAAGGTTCAATACATTATTTCAAAATAAATGTGCACAAAGGAGATCTTGAAAGATGTTACTGAAATGTAAGTGTCAGTCATGCAAGAAGTAGAGATTTAAAAACAGTCTTTGTATTCACAGGTCCATGACATGAAGTCCCTATTTGGAATACAATAAAAGAACATTCAAGGACAAAAGCATTTCTGGCCTTAAATTTCCCTTAACTTCATTCAACTATCTAAGAACCTACACGTTTTCCTTTCTCATGACATATGACAACGGATTTCTACATATGAACTAAATCTCTCTGTAGGGGAAAGACCTCCAGATTTATAAGCCATGTAGCAGCAAATTTCCTTTGGACCTGGCTTGTTCTCAGTTGATGTAATACATTTGTTTATTGTAACCCACAGTGTTCTATGTGTCATGCATTATGTCACACACTAAACAAAAACTGAAACCATTTATGATACTCAAAATAGCATCTGAAGGTGATTTTATTCATCTTCTGGTACATGAACCCACTTGAGTGCCTTTTTTCTACTAGGAGACATTGCTTTTGCAGTGGACTTCTGAAGATCAAGGCAGGAGAAAATAAGCTTTGGAACAATGGCTCTCCACAGAGTAGTTGCAGACTGAGGCTTTTCAACCAAATTACCTGACATGGACTTACCTTTCATCATGGAAAGTGCAGAGCAGACTTCCCTGATGCTTTTGCTGTGAGCAGCACACAGGTCAGCGCAAGAAACAGACAGGAAATAAAACAGCAGAAGAAGATAGTATAAAGAATGAAAAATATGACTTAGGAAGACCTCAACTGGTGGCTGCTAGTGGCAAGTACATTAATTTTCCAAAATAGTTTCAAAACCTTAGTATTAGAATGACTTAGTGTCTCACTACACATTTGGTTGGTTTTGTTTGGTTGGTTGATTGGTTGCCATAATAAAGTCAGCTATTTGGATGCTTTGATATTTTCACACGAAAACCTCAATCTTATAGCGCTATTGCCTACTCATGGATACCTTACACTACTGTATTAGCACTGTCCTTCAGACTGTACCAGAGGAAATGTCCATGCAATACTCAGATGTTTCCCTGAGGATGGACTGCACACCACCAGAACACACAAATGTGAAAAGTTCCAGTTCTGGGATAAACTGCTCATACACCTGGTCTACTGTGGTCCCTCGTACCACATCACAGAAAAAGGAATGCAAGACTCTATGACCTCAAATCAAACAGAGAGGTTAGATGCCCCCAGCAGTCTAGTTTTAAAGCTTCCTCCCCGTTCTCTGAACAGAATCTCTTAATCAGATGCAAGTTTGCCACTTTTTTTTCATCCAGTTCCCAGAAAGCTGGAGTAGCAAAATATCATTCTGGCTGGTGAGAATGATGGTCTTACACTGGAACATTTTCTTCTAGTCTTCTGGTGCCTGCGTGCTGGTGAGAGAAGGCACAGTTCTTCTCTTGTGCATGGAAAAATGTGACACAGAAAGAACTGGGGTAACCAGTTGTTTGTACTTAGTTGTTTATTTTGCAGGCATAAAATGTGCAAAGCAGCAATATGTGGTCAGCTACAGGTGTAAGATCAGTCAGATGGAACAGGAAGTTGGAGTTTAAAATGTGCCCAATGTTCCTCACCCAACTGGAAAAAAAAATAATAATATTAACAAAAATTGCCTTTGATAATGATCTGTTGAACAGAGAGGGATAAGTGCCAGGGACTTCTTGAAGTCTAGAGAAGATACATTGCCATTAATAAAATTTGAACCAGGCCAAAGGAGTCTGTAGAATATTTAAGGAGTTACAAAGATAAAAACTAGTAGCTGGAAAGGCTAAGGGCGACGGGCACGTTTTAAAATGTGGTGGTAGAAAGCCCAACATGCAAGCGAGCAAACTGAGAAAGACAGTGACCATCTGCCATGCCGAGTGGGGATGCAGCCATCCATCCACTCCTCGTACCGACACAGCCCTGTGGCGGGTGCTGGGAAGACCTTGGGGCAGGACCCCATGGATGGGAGGAAGGCCATCCTTCACTTCCTCTGTCACCTCCCATCATGTCCTTGCTTCAGCCAGGCCTTCATGAGTGAACTTGAAAATGGAGGCAAGTAGCATTAATTCAGCTTTCCTGAAAATAATGGAGTCAATAAAGTAAAGGGTAGGGTAAACTTACTTTCATGAGATGGAAGCTAGGCTGGTGGCTTTTAGGGCTCCTGTTGGTATGAATGAAGGCTGAGGGTTCAGTTTGCTGAGTACTTTGCAGAGTCTGGCCCCCATTCTAAAGCTGAGCCACCCCATCAGGGTTCTTGGACGCCTTGCAGGATTGTGCCCTTCATGGCAATACCCGGTAAGCTGTTGTGGTAAAAAGAATCTACTGAGGTATTCAACCAAAATGGGGAAACAAAAATCGCTATATTTAGCAGTATAACATAGTGATTAAAATCACTATATTATGCAGTATTTTTAGCATAAATAGGAAAATCCAGCACTTAATACGTAGCACAGGGTTCATCTGCAGTCATATAATAGCTGTCAGCTAATGCCTGATAAACCCTGCCTAAATTGGAATTTTATGATATCTGTTTTATTATATATCTATATTTATTCTGACAAAAGTTGTCCAAACTTGTCCAAAAGACTAGGGGTCCATTTTATGTGCCTGGGTGTCCAAGCACCTGCCAGCTGTTTGTCCCTTGAATTGAGGACATCATGTTTTCAATTTCCTTCAATAAAGCTATGAATCTGGCAATTTGCTGGCCTGCTTCAGCTAAACAGAAAGGACAATTTGAGAAAGATCATAGTTCAGGCTCAGTCAGACGGAAACGATTGAAAACAGAGAGCTGGCCGCTATGTTTCCCCAATGCAGCTTGCTGTCGCAGTTTGACTGACAAACTGACTTTTTTGAGGTGCTCATGCCCATTTCAGTCAGAGTTTATTGAAGGTGATTTTGATCTTCTCCATGAGGCCACAGCAGCGGCCATGCCATCTGTCACCTTGATTGCATCGTGGATTCTCTGGAGAGAGTGCGATGGCTCCTGATCATTTACAGATTGTGCTGCTTTCGCCTCCATAAGGACCACATGCACAGAGCCAGATGGTGAACATACACGCTTATTATAAGTCTTTATCTCTGTGCAGGAAGGAGAGGCACCATTAGATCTCCCTCAGGAGCTCCTCTCCTCTCTACCGTCATGCTGCTCTTCGGCAAATACAGTCTTCTTCAGCTGTCATCAACCTACCTCTGAAAATTAAAAAAATAAACAATAATTCCATCAGCACGGGCACGAGACGTACGGGCTCTGTCACAGAGCAGCCCCCCCGCGCACACACACACGCACACACACACACATTCGGTCACTCCCGTGACTGCCAGCCTTAGGTGGAAACAAGTTTGTTTGCGAAAAGACAGCCCGCGTGCAATTAGAAGAGGCTTCTTTGTGAAAATAAAGCGATGCCGTCCTGGCCGCTCTTGGCACATTTCGCATTCAGCCCGTCCTTTCTTGAAAGTGAAGACCGAGCGCGCAATTGCTATTTTCCAAAGGCAGCTTTGTGTTAGTGCCTGTGCAGCCCGGGCTGCTCCTATAGGGATCTGCTTCGGGATGCTCTGTGCCATGGGTTGTGGGGCTGAACGGAAGGACGATTCTGCCACATGGAGCTGGGGTGGGGAGAGAAAGCGGGGGCAATGCCAGAGGTTCATCAGTGCTGCACTGCTGCAGACAGCTTTGTCATCCTATGGCTGCAAAGAGCCACCCGACAGCATCTGACCGTGAGGGAGAGGGCAGCACCCGCAGCCTGTGTGCATCTCGGCTCTCTGGGTCTGCGCACCCAGGTGTAGGGTCTGAATGCTTCTCCCCTAGAGCTTCTTTTTGCATAGCAAACACCGCATTGCTGGTAGCAAACTTTTACTTGCCCCTGCTTAGCTGCATTTTCTCTTCTAAAGAACTGTAATTGTTAAATCTTAAAATCTCAGCAGAAGAGCCGTTGCAGACACACATTGCTGGGCTCTGCCAAGCACAGAGCATCCTTCAGAGCGAAGCGCTGGCCTCCTTCCAACCCCAGCGTCTTTTCTGAAGCACATTGAGATTAATTTGTTTGTTTCTTTCTTAAAAGTGCTTCTTTCCCGAAGACACGATGTCAGGGAGATATGATTCAGAGAAGAGACTGACACATTCCGAAATGCTAAGGGAACTTGTTAAGGTCACCATCCCAGAAATGGAAAAAACATCATTTTTTTATTTTATTTTATTTTATTTTAAATGAAAGAAGAGAATGTTCTGGGGTTTTGTTAGGAAATGGATGATAGATTCAGATAGCATCACTTACACTGATTTTCCCTTGCTCTTTTCCTTTACGCTCGTACCGGTGTTCCCTATGATTTCTCTTTATTCATACTCCGGTTGGTAAGGAACTTCTACTGTGGAAAAAACACAGTTTCCCTGCTGGGATTCAGTCCCACTTTTCCCTCTTTATTCAGATTGTGTGGAAGAGAAAAGCAGATTTTCTTAAAAATATTAAATTGCTTCATAAATGAAAATGGGTTTCAATTCTAGCTTGGGCGGCTCACACAGGTGACAGTGAATCTTACTTGTTGACCCCAGAATAACACAATATCAAATAGCATCTCTCAATTTTGTCACAAAGCCGTGTTTTAACATT
The DNA here is from genome assembly GCA_002909625.1 of Bambusicola thoracicus. NCBI lineage: Eukaryota > Metazoa > Chordata > Aves > Galliformes > Phasianidae > Bambusicola > Bambusicola thoracicus. The sequence goes on along the minus strand of PPHD01002093.1, from coordinate 3,286 downwards.
TTGCTGAGTTCTTCCCCACACTTTGTACCCTGAATGCTATGGCATCGAAAGGAAAGGGAAAAAAAGGGGGGAATTTCACTCTATAAATTAGAAACAAGTTTTCAATTATGAAATTAAATAGAGGAAAACATACACGTATGCTTACTCTGTGCTAAGATCTCAAGCATACATTCAGACATCATATTTGTTGTCTTATAGTTTTGCTTAGGCTACTGTCTGATGTTGGTGTGATATTTTGTGTATCTGTAATTCCCCTAGAAAACATAAGGTCTCTCAGTGGTACTTAGAAGTACGGGACATAGAGAAATCCTTCTGGCTACTAGCAGTTATATCTATATCTCCTATTGTCTTGCTTTGCCCGTCCCTAGCATACCTCCCCAAATTAGGCTACCATGTGGCTAACTTGTATCTCCTCTGTGGATAGAATTTTATATTGTGCTCAAAATCTCTGATTAATCTGATTAGGCCAGTGAGTGACTAATCCTTTAATCTCCTCAAGAGCACTGTTATGTCTGCTGCGTGTCAGATTTCTAACTAGTAATCAGTTAAGTAAATGCTAAAAGTTAAGCAAAAACTATTTTGGGCCCATTTTAGCATCTGCTTTTCATTACTGACCTTTATAGTTAAAACTGTATGGAGATCAGGAGTGAAAATCAGAAACTGCCTGTGGAGACAGCTCTGCTGCTGCAAGCTGTATTGGCCACCAAGGACCAGCCCAGTGCTGCTCCTCTCTTCTAAGCGATTCAATTACAAACAGGTAGCTTCCCCTTTGCTTTCTTTGTTTTTTTTCACTCTGGAAAGCAGATAAAAAACATGCTCTCTGTATGCTTATAATTCAGAATGAAAATTCTATTGGTGATTTATTTTCAACTATTTGCTTTACCCTTGCTTTTCATTAGAGTCAGAAATCTTTGCAGTCTTCACCTGAGCAAACACAGGCTCAAAAAAAAAAAAAAAAAAAAAAGTGTTTTGCCTTAATAAAAGGAGACTCTGTGTAGTGTAGCGTAGAAGGAGAATGTGGGGCAGAGGAAGGAAAAAGTGCAATCTTCATAGAAAAAAAAAATGTGTAGACCTATTGCTGGCAGATGTAAAAGCATCAAGTCAATATGGTAACAAGGATCAATATGCCCTCAGGCAAGATATGATTATGACAATGCTGAATGCATGTATAAATTTACCACTCCAACTAGCTGCCTAGGAACAAAATAAATTCAAAGCAACCATGCAGAGAGGAGTCAATCTTGAGCCTGATATACAGCTCATAGAGGTGGCCATGACACAAGGAGACACTCAGACGGGACAGGAGACCTCCAGAGCAGTTGGGCCCTATTGCTGCTCTTCCAATGGACATCCCTATACAGTCCCAGCTCCATGTTCCTCACAGAAAGCACAAGAAAGCCTGAGCTCTGGAGCATCTACTGTCCCCAGACTGGCTTAATGTTTGCATCTGATGGCATGCAGACCGCAGTTTGCCTCCTGAGCAACGAGGGCAATGCTCCAGCCATGGAGCACGGAGGATAAAATTGGGGGTGAAATGATCTTACTTGCCCTTTTTGTGGGGGGGGGGGGGG
>PPHD01002092.1:22382-37949 GCA_002909625.1 Bambusicola thoracicus | reverse complement strand
AAAAACACAAAACACAGACACACAAATCCTCCCCATGTTTCCTTGCTACTGAGTCGCTTCGTTTGCTTACACACCATCATACAGTAGAATGAGGAAGTGACGCTCACTCCCTTGCTGAAGGTAAGAGTGATAAGAGATCTATAAGAAGATAGGACCAAGAAGACTTGTGCCTCCCAGTTGAATAAAGCTTCTCTTTGATAGGCCCAAAGAAGAACCACAGAAGGTCTTCTTTGGTTATAGTATTTTTGGATTTTGTCATAAATCTCCTATATATTCCCCTTCGTAGCACAAACTGTTTCCAGAAGCTGCAAGGAGTCCTAATAATCCCCCTCAGAAAAGCCAAGTAGTGCTGAGAATTTAAACTCTCCTCATCTCAAGACCATAGGTAGGCTTAGGCTGAAGAATCCATCACTTCTTTACTTTCAGTGTTCTGGAAGTAAAGAAGGCCTTCTTTCTAGGCCTGCTACCTCAGGATTTTGCCTACCATAAATTAATACATAGCCTGGACTACTGAATTTGTGTAAGTTAATTTCCATGATTCAGTTAACTCTGAAAGAGCTTGAAGTGTAAGGACCAGTTGATACTGACCATAAGAGCCTACAGACAATAAGCAAAAACATACACAAACCAAATACAACAAATTTCCACTGAAAATCATAGCCAAGTTAATTCAGTAGGGTATCCCTGTTAATGAGCAGATCAAGCTCTTACACTTCTGAGATCTGGAAAGAAGTAACCTACTGAGCTCTTCTTTTGCATAACAACAAAACCAAGGATATTTCAGGCCTGTCAAAGCTGCCTCCTCTACTCCATTATTCTAGCCGTGAGGGAAGAAACCATAGCTGGCACAAAGCTGAGCACAGTCATTAGCTGAATACTCCTTAAAAAACTGTTCAGTTCTGGAGCCGGACAGAAAAAGAATGGCAGTAAGCAAAACTTAAGATGTGGTTCACATAGTCCCCAGTGGGTTATAGAATTTTTGGTGGTGTGTGTCAGGAGGTCAAAGCTGTTTTCTTCTGAGAGCAACCTACTTCCTAAATAAAATGAAAGAGTATAAAGCACTGGATGGAAGCAGAATGCCTATAGATGAATGGCATCTAGCTAATGGGGCATATTCAGCAAGAATTACATCAATATTACTAAAAGATATAATCTCTCTCAACCAAAATGCAAGCAAAGCAACACCAAATAATAACAAATCAAATAAATGAGAAGGAGGAAACACAATTTTGTTGCCAGAGGAGTACTCATATCATCAACACCTAGTGTTTAGGAATAGCTGTTTTTAATGTAAGTAACAAAAAGCCATGCATAACCTCATTCCCTTAAGAACAGCAAATATTACTGGGATTGACAATGAAATTACAGAATGGAATACTGAAATGATGGTCTAGATCCACTCCACAATAACACCTCTGTATGCCTATGACGTGTAAAAAAAAAATTAACCTTTTAATCTTAAGCTTCACCCATCTTGATTCATGCTAGAAAACAGCCTTATGTACATATTTACTAAACAAAGAATTTCTTTGTTTAGATGAAAAATAAATATAACAGTTTCATGTTTTTGAATAAAGGAGATGACCAATATCTTCCATTTACAGCTCTTGAAATCAGACAATTTGAAGCCTACTATGTAAAAGATGCACACAAAGAAGAATTGAACCTCAAACACCTTTCGTGCATTTCACTTATAATTCCTTGACTTTCAGAGATCTGGAAAGATTTATCATACTAAATTCCCTGCAGATGATAGGCAGCCAAACATTTAAATGTGACATCCAGAAAGGTAATTTGTCCTTATAAGGACAGTCCACATCCCTAAGCATTCAAGCTGTCATCTTATACTTTTAAACACTTAAGGTTTTCGGATGAGCAGTGATAATTTTTAACAAAGCAGAGAGGTCTCAATTTGCAAATTGAGTAACTCATCGAATAAGAAAGTTGGATTTGTAATAGAGTCTGACAGATGTCTGCACCACGACATGACAGTGACAAAGTGCCTCTGAAATTTTCTCTTCAAAGATGAAGTTTCAGCTTGCCTCTTTTCACCTCTAGGAATCCAAATAATATTTTTTTGATTATACAGGTGAAAAGAAATTTGGTTTCAGCTACTATCCATTTACATCCAGCAAATAAGTTATGATTATAATACCAGGCTCTGATCATGAGACACTCCAGCAATAATAATATTGCAGAACAATGCTTAAGAATCTCTAGCAGCACAGAAAGAAGGCAGAAGAAAACCTGGCCCAAAAGAACTATGGAGTATTTTTTTTTATTGAGCACAAAATTAATTTCTGAATTTTAGAATAATATCTGTTTGCAGGTTTCCTTTAATTTAAACTAAATAATGTAATAAAAAAAATTCCAGATAGAATCTGTTAATCATTTTCAAATGTCTCAACATGAACTGAGAGATTAGAACTTAGGAACTAAGAATATTTCCCAGTGAGTCTGTCCAAATAAATTAATACTCTGCTAACAAGCACTGTGGTCAAAATAGTTGTCACTACTACCATTTTATTGTGTTTTCACATGCAGGAGTCACTCACATGCTTCATAACTTCCAACATGCTACAGAAACAGAATAGTTTATAGCCCCACTTAATGAACACCAGTGGCAGAGGGGAAAACATCAATCATCTCCCACTGGTGGTAGAAATGTACTACTAGAGCTACCACTGGGTTTAAAACACCACTGCAACTAGAGAACTGCCTCACGCCGGCTGGATCTCCCTCTGGACCTGAGCAGTGCAGAAGGAGAAGCAAACTTCTAACGCAGCAAGCATTGTAACACTGGTTGCTTTTTGAGAGGCATCAACAGTTTCCAGAAGAGGAGTGCTTTGTCTGCAATTGATGGCTCAGAGCCAAGGGTGAGAATGCTTCTCAAAGTCCACCAGCATTTCTTCCTCAAGGTACACAGCTTAAATCAATTTGTATGTTTAAAAGGGATCTTTTAAATCCTCCAAAATCAAAGTGATAGAAGAAATAATAGCATCTCAAATAATTTTTCAAGAAATGCAACCACAACGTTGTTCCCATGTATATTCTACTAACATCTAAGAAAGCTGCTGTTTTTCAGTCGAGGGCGCATAATCTCAACGCAATTCTATGTTCTAAGCCACAGTCTAACTGAAGATGTGAGTAACACTGTGCCTCGCACATTGCAAGGCATCTCCTACCTGAAAATCTCAGACTAGCACACTCTTCTGCAGGGACACAGTTGGAAAGAAGTAACAAAAAATAGCAACTTGATATTTTCTAGAAGATTTCACTATCTTCTTAGGACTTGGTTTTCCAGACTGCAAATAGATTATTTAGATAACAGATCTGAAATCAGTATCTTGCAATGGAGGAGTTTCTCACTCGTGCAATTCAGATAAACTCTGTTTAGTCCATTTGTTAGGATGAAAAAGTAACAGTCCATAACATTAGCAAATGCCAGTAGGGTCTACTTTTTAAATTAAAAACCAAAAGATTATAATCTAGATTCATAAAAAAGGTTAAAATATGTAATGGCTAACACGAATTCCATACACAACACAAACAAAACAGGTCTAGATCTTAAACTTGTGTTAATTCTGGTGAATGTAAACCACTGCGAATCTGGCCCAAAAGATTTGAGAGAACAACTGGAGTTTATAAAAGCAATTCTCTCTAAATAAGTCATTTTGTATCTGTCTACTGAAATATTGTGAGCTTAAAGTCTTCCTCTGAAAGCACTACTGGAAAATTCCATAAGCTGCATATAGATCAAAAGGAGCCACTATTCTGGTATCGGCAGCAAGCCCTACGAAGTACTTCTAAAAGATTTCCTTCCTGTAAGAACAGCCAGCTCAGTCTCCTGCTTCATTCTGTGACTGTAGATAATGACTGATGAGTAGAAATTAAGTGGCTACTAACTGTTATGACCAGTTGTTGATTTTAGTAAATGGTTAGGGTAGATTTTCTACATTGTTGTGCCCTTCTTAGAACCAGACTCTTACTAGATAACATTAAAAAGTTAAATCATGGCATTTCTGCCCTCCTTTTCCCATGTGCACCCATTTATTGCAATTGCTTCAAAGACTCAAACCTTTATGAAGCAGCTTAATGGCATTTAGAACCAAAAATGCCTGAAAAAGTAAATATAACCGTATATAAGCAATGCTAAGAAGTGAGATTTTCTAGAGTGTGTTTACTTTGAGATACTTCATATGATGTACAAGTTTAAGAGACCAAATTCTGGTAATAAAGGTGAAGGAGCAATTAAGGATAGAAGCAATTCAGTTTTCAACACCTCCAAATCATTACAAGAACTAGAAAGGTCAATAAAGTTCGCTAAGAAAGTTATGTAAGGACTAAGAAACTTCCATGAAGATCATTACCTCTGTATAAATTCATACATCTTAAGCTCTGACTATAAATTACATATAACCTACAGACAGTAAACCGTTATTTTGTGCCTCTGGAGATGCTGAGTTACTTTGTCTTCCTCTGTGGGAATTTCTCTTGTCCGGGCTGCAACAGAAGACGTTTGCTATCTGGAAGAACCGTCAACCCCACATATCCATTTTACATATCTGTTACTACAAAGCTGAATGCACTGATGAAGAAAACAGGTAACAGCGTGTGTGCTGTAGGAGATCTAAACACGTCAGAGTGTAACATGAAGACTGGTTCCGTTCACAGACATGTAATTGCTTTGCCAATACACCAGTAGTTAAATAGTTGAAGAAATTTGTCTGGAGACATGCTGAGCATCTCAGTCAATTTTCAGTCCATTTAGACATCTTCTTTAAAGCACTGAGAATTCAGCCAGACATGGAAGAGAGCAAAGTGGTTCCCAGAGTCACAAATAGGATATCCATGTAATCAGAAAACCAGGATCCCCATAATTATTAATGCTTTTCCAGTTTTTTGTGTTTTGTTGTGGGTTTGTTTGTTTGTTTGTTTGTTTTTAATACTGATGCCTTTCCAATGAGATGATGTTTCCATGATTTTGCTTGGCACTCTATCAATACCAAACAGACTAGAAGTGGAAGTTTACCAGCTCAACAGCCTCTCAAGTGGCTGACAGGAACGACAATCCTCTATACATTTGGGCCAGCCATGCTGCTGAAATGGGATGCTATACCTGTGCTATGGTTTTTGACCTGTATTAGGAGTAATTGGTATGTTTTGCTATTGGAAAAATCTATGTATTATGGTTCTACTGGGCATCTGATCAGTAAACTGGAAGTCACCCTATGCTGTGAAGACTTTGATTTTCTACCCTTCGCTACCAACAAACCCTTCCCTTTGCTACAGAAATTAGTTTCCACTGAACTGGATTATCAAATATAAATTTAATTTTATGAGTGAAACGTACCGTGTAAAAAAAAAAAAATAACCTTTTAATCTTAAACTTCAACCATCTTGATGCTAGAAAACAGCCTAATATATATATATATACATATATGGGTTTTTTTTGTTGTTGTTGCTTTTTGTTTTTTTTGTTTTTTGTTTTTTTTTTAATTCAAACACAATCTCTAGAATAGATGAAGAAAACACTCCTGGATACTGCACACAGATGAAAACAAGGCGCAGACACCAAATTTTACATTAGATGGCAAATTGTAATAGTCATTTAGAACCCATATATAAAAATACTTCAGACACATGGCTTCTCATCTGAAGATAAAGACTACACAAATCTCTCAGTCCAAGTACCACCCCTGTTTACTTAGAAATCTGCTCCACATGAAGTGCCTTGCTTCTTTTCCAAAAGTTCAAGGTGCCCCCTACTGTTTACCAGTACCTTCTACATTGGACCGTTTACATCTGCAGATCTTCCAAGCTATTCCCAAATTTGTCGTGGCTGAAAAGGACCATTCTGGTATAAAATGATTGGAAGCTGTGTGGTTTTAAGGACACCCAGCCAGCAAGCCAGCCTACCACACCTAGTTGTGGTTACAGTATGATGAAAACCCATCTCCTCATGTCTGGGTTTTTTTTGCAAGACATTCATTTTCTCTCAAACCCTTCTGCTGGATGAAATCAGTCCCACGGTCAACAAATCTTTTCTAAACACACTTCTAGTCACAGGAAGAGTGCTGCTATCCGAGACCTAACAAACAGGCAAGGCTCAGGTGAGTCAATGCAGACCAAATCTATAGCTGGGAGACATTAAATTAAATACTACTTGCTCTGGCTTTGTCCTTCCAATAAAGGAATCATCTGAGATGATTCAGCTGGTATAAACTCCCAAAGTTCCTTCTTATGGGCCACATGGCAGCCTTTGCACTGCAAAGTCAAAGAACCCCAAATGCATGCAACATCCACAAAACATTATGTTGATCCTTTTCAAACAACATTTAAAATCAGTTTCCATTAACACAATTACTTTTCTGCGAAATTTAAAACATTTTATTTCCGTCATTTTTCTACTACTGAGTATTTATGCTTTGCATATTTTTAGATGTTGACACTAGCATATTTCTAGAGCACCTCATTTTACTTCCTGCTCACATTTCCAACTTCATTCTGTCCCTTTGTATTACAACCTCCTTCATATTTGTTGAACAACCTAATCCTAGGACCATCTGTGAATGCAATTAATGTAGGATTTAATAATTCTACTAGACCCCTGATAAATACGCTACATTTACTTACATTGCAGATCCTGGAAGCACCTACTTGCCATTTTCCTTAAAATCAATGTTTTATCAATACCTACCCTTTTTACTGTCCCTACACTTTTTAAATATAACCAACATTGAATTAAAACAATTTTTAATATAATTAGTATTGCATCTAGGACAACCCTGGATCTTTGTATACAAGAGGCTGGTAAGAAGCCCCACAGAAAGGATCTGGGTTCTGATTGATGGCAAGTTGAACATAATCCAGCAGTGCAATCTGGCAGCCCAAAGGGCCAACCATCCCCTGGAATGCACCAGGCCCAGCACTGCCAGTCAGGTAAGGGAAGGGACTGCCCCAGTCTGTCCTGTGCTGGTGTGGCCTCACCTCGAGCACTGCGTGAAGTTTTGAGTCAGGTAGGAATGACATAATCCCAAGGTGCCTCTGCTATTGCTTAACATTACAGGGAGCTAAAGCTGGGAGGGCTCTATCAGGGAGAGGATGGCACAGAAACAGACAGGTTTGACAACCATTCCTCTGACTATATTGTCTGTACTGCTCACCTGTCTTCTCCCGAAGCCAACATAGAGCAGATTCATCCCTCATCTTCTTGCAGCAAGACTAAACATTATGGCACCTTTGCTAAGCGGTTCTCAGAGAAGCATTGCAAATGGAAAACTCAGAGGACAGGACCACAGAGGGGAAAAAAGCCTGATTAACGTTAGGTTTTTTGCTAAAGTAAAGTATATTAAAAAATGCAAACTGAGAGGACTAGACAGTCTAGAATCTCTGAGGAATAATATTGCTGATTTCCAACAAATTGCTATTATGAATATATAAACTGAAATACACAGCCTTGTTGAAGTTGATAAGTTCTTAAAATGATAGAAAAAAAGTCATTCTGATAATAGCAAGTCACCGGGATAACTTTCTTTCCTCAGCTAAACTTCAAGTCCCTGCCTAAACCTATGTGTGAAGTCACATGCTCTCAATAAATTCAAGATTCCCAAACTTAAAAGAACAACCTGTCTTTCCTTAGCGTGTGCAGTTATGAGGTGGAATAAGTGCCATGTAAGCTGTTCAACTGTCATCTGGAAAGACATTTTCACAAATAAATTAAACAAAAATCTATCAAGAATATCTTAGAACAGAAATTCAAAATGTTTCTTAGTTAATGCTGATTGCCTACTTCAGGTTTCACTTCCCAGATTAAGTCTGTACTTCAGTTGGTGAACTTTGCTCAGGTTATGATCCTGTATGTAAATGCTATTACTTCACTTGGATTGTAACTGCATGTTTGGTAACAATACTTATTTTTATGTATAATTCATTGTTAGGAGAATGGAGTGGGTGATCTTTATGAGTTTCTTCCAGGTCTATCTTCTAAAATTCTGTGATAGATGATCATTTTGGAAAACAGTTGAACTAATTCTCTGACACTTTTCATACAGTTCAGTTCATCACAAGAGCCATCTTTAATCACCAACACAAGGAGTCAGGAATAAAACACATTATTTAGTTAGGTTGAAATTTCTGTTTACCTGGGTATCAGACTGTTAAGCCTACATTAAACTTGACCTGATACGCCAAGAGTCTCTTCATCTAAACTCATGACTTAATCTCTACTTATTTTCCTTAAAAAAAATCTCAACTTCTGCTTAATAATACACAATAATCAGTTATTCTTCAAAATACTCTGAGAGAAAACATAAAATAGCTTAACTGCATTTTAAAAAGTAAATGACTTCCACAACTAGCTAAAAGGTATCGTGAAAGTCTGCCTTTTAAACTTCCAATCATCTGAAGAGATGAGAAGGTAAGGAAGAAAAGAATAGAAGGTAAATAAGTAAAATATTAAATAATTTCCTGCTTACCATATACTTGCTACACAGAAAAAAATCATAACACTCCTGTGTCAAAAACATGCATAGAAGGTGGGAACAAGTTTGCCTTTAAACTATATTCTAATTCTATCTTCAAAATAATGTCTTGATAGCTAAATAATCTGCAACAGAACTATAAAACAGAACTGTAAAATCACTGAAAAGTAGCCATGGTAGATTGAAGTTAAGTATAGAGGCAGTGAAGTTTGTAGTCAGCCAATTTTTACAGTAAATTTTCTGTGCAAAAGAAGTTGAAGGTTTGATGAAATAACCACTAAGTGAAGCTAACTTCCAAAGGAACTAAAGCTGACTGCCCAGATGAGGTGTTTTGAAATGACAGGCAAAAGCTAAAAGCAACCAGTTTCAAAGATCACAGAAAAAAAATGAATGTGTAACAGGAGAGATGTCAAGGTGTAATCAGTACACATTTAAGATGGAAAGCAGGAATCAAAAACTTCACCTGCTGAAAGGGCAACTGCCACATGAGATTTTTATCTTTAATAAGTTTCCTCTAGAAAACAGTGTGGAAGATCTATTACGCTGTGAATTATGATACTATCTATGAATTAGATTGCTGATACATCAGACAACATGGGAGTAAACAGTGCAATGGGAATACAACCCCCAAAGCAGATGCATAGGGGCAGTACTAAAACAAATCTTCCGGTGAGTGTAAAAAATTCCACAAACACCCATGAACACACAGAGCAAAGGGAACCCGGTTTGGATACAAATGGGTTTTTCAGAACCTGCAGAGCATGGGAGAAAAATCATCAAGGTATTTGTTCAGTGAACTCCAGGAGCTTTTTCATAGGGAAGATAAACATAAGGAGGCTGAGCACTATAATAGACAGCCCCATCTAAAAGAGATACATGTAAAGAGTATTAGGATGAAAAGAACAACATCGTTTAATGCAAGGACTAGTGCCTTTAATCCAACAAAGAGATCATATCCTAAGGGATGATATCAAGCATTCATCAGAATGGAGACTCATAAATATTTTTGGATGTTGCTGTCTATGTTAGACAAAATGCATCAGAGATTTTCACCAGTTGATGTGAATTGCATTTTTATCAGTTTTTTTTTTTTTTTTTTTTTTTCCACCACCAGTATACCAACCAAGAATAATTGTGAAACTGTGCACACACAGCCTCCCTGCATACGGTGGGTTATATATAGAATCCTACTTCTGGTTCTGTCAGAAGTCCATTCACAAATACAAGGACACTGTAATACATCACTGTACAAGCACACGTTCAACTTCTGTAGCAGGAAAGCACCAAAATCCAATGTTCATTCTGCTTAATACCTCAGAGAAGAATTTGAAGAACCCTTCATTGTATTACCTAAGAGGCCATACCTAACTGCATCATGCAACGGTGATTCTGCCATTTTTCTACATTTGCACGATGCCCTGTGCTCTTCTGATATTTCCTTAGTAGAAAATATCTTTGCAAATTCTTTTTTTAAGGGACAATTTTAAAAGGAAACTTCAAAACTGAAAAGCAACTCTATATTAGTTGAATGAGAATTAGATTACATTAACATCCCATAAAGTAAACCTACATGATTAATAGAAAGTGGAAGAACCTCTCCAACTTTCACATACTTGAGATATACCTGAGAAGATACACCGATGCAAGGTTCAGCAACATCTGTAATCCTTATGTTCTCTAGAGGCTCTCCAAAGGCTACAACAAACATTCTCAACCCTGATCTTTCTACACAACACAAATGAATTGGCAGTTCAATTGCATTGTCTGTTCTCCCTCACGCTTGTTTTTTTGGTAATGTACATGCCTCGTTAGAAGTCCCTGTCCCCATGCTTTTTAAAAGCACACAGATGAAAATAAGGCAAACATAGCAAAGATGCACAACAGGCAGTTTCTAAGGGGTCATATCTTCACTGCATTAATCCGGGGACTGCTGCAGTATATCATTACTGCCACTTTGGCTCCGGATCTCTTTCTTAGAATATCTGCAGACAGAGTAGATATATTTAATGATGAATATATGCATTATCATTCCCTTTTACTAACTTCAAACTGCAGAATTCAATAGACTACTAGCTGATATATATCTGCCTGGGAAAGAGGAACTAAATGACCTTTTAGATCATCTTAAAAAGTAGCATGTGCCATAATACTCCATTTGATCTATTTTAATTTCAAAAAGCAAGAATAAGGCAGCAAAGTCAAGTACAAGAAAGCAAATAGAATTAGTAACAAAACTACTATCAAATCCTAAAAAATCAGGCATTTGCTGAATACATACTCATGATAAGCCCCTTCTTGTAAGTCCAGTTACCACTAACTTTATTTCATTTTAAACTGAATTATCCAATGTGGGGCAATGCTGGCTGCAAAGTACCTTCCAAGTTCCACGCAGCCAAGTCACATGACCATTTATGGTTGTTATTATTATTATTATTATTATTGCATCACATTTGAATGGAAATACTAAAAAATTGTGTCACTAGGAGGTCCTTAATGGGTTGCACCTTCTCAGAAAAATGAAATATTAGTCTACAAAGGCAGTAATGGTAAATAACAAAGGTTAAACTATGGGCTAGCTGGCACATAAAGGAGCACAAAGATGCCAAGTGTAAGTGGCCATACATGTGTCACCAGACACAGAGAGTAACAGAGTATGTAAATTGCACATACGTATATTTTTGATAAATCAATTATTCCTAGAACTAATATGCTACATGAAAAAAAGATGCACAACAAAATGCTGTCCACTCAAATGACCTCATTTTTTAGACTGATATGAGATTTACTATCTTGCATGAAAAAACAGTTTACAAGGCAATGAGTCAGGATTTCTAGCTATGCAGAAAATGGTTTGGTGATTCAGCATCATAAAGTATCCACATTTACAAAGTTTTCTGTTTTAGTTCTGAAGAAATGATCACATTAATTTTCCCATGACTTCTTGTTTTCTGTGAGATTAATGATTATGCATTTAGTTTTGCTTGTTTGTTTGTTTTTAAGGGTAAAAAGAAGAGGAATCACAAGAGCTACTTTGAAAAGTCCTCTGAGCTGAATGTTCATTGTTTTACCCAGTAAGTACAGGAACAGAAAAATACCGTAACAGCTAAATGGTCTGACCAGAGAACCTTCTGTCTACAGAACAAAATCATTGTAATAAATTGACAGCAACTGGGTTGGTGATGTACAGAGCCTGGCCCCCTCTGCTGTCTACTTTGTGCTTCTTCTAAAATGTTCCTAGCAAACCTATAGACTAAAAGAATAATGTTTTTGTATTTGTGAATGCCTCCCTCTGACTTCGACGTTGATGGATAACCCTGACAACTCTCATAGAGACTAATGTAACAATGTGTTAGACCCGGAAAAGAAAAGATTTAGAAAAGAAAGGGGATCAAAGGATATTAAAAATCTTCACCCACTGCACTGGAACCCTTTCAGACATCCAAGTCTACACATTTTCCATATGGGCAATTAGAAATCTAAAGTTTGTACGGATAGTGACAATTCTTTTTGGTGGTTAAACATTCTAAACCAGAGACAAGATGTATACATGCATGATGATGTATGTCATAAAGCAAAGGTATTTAATGACTGACTTAAAAGGAACAAATACAAACTATGGTTTAAATGCACTGCCCGCAAAAACCACCTTGTAAAATATATAAGTTATATTGTGATCAAAAAATGTAAATGGAGTTTATGCATGTTTAATATGACTTAAATAATAATTATTCATTTTTAGACTGGAATTCAGCCTCAAAGGATTCTAACTGTAAAAGAGCCATTTGCAGAGCTCTGTCCCTTGTGAACTGTGCCCATACTTTTCTTTAAAATCCCACACTCCTGGGATAAACATCATTCTCCTCTGACACACATCAGTACCAGCTTCAGTCTCTTGATCAAGCCATTGGCTTCTCCTGTTTGTTTGCTGAGTGCAGCCTGCTTATGCACATTAACCAAGCAAAAAAGATGTATATCACAGAGGTTATAGCATTTGTTAAAATTGCCTGTGTAAAATTAGTCACAGACAACAGGATTAATTAAAAACAGAGCAAAAGAGAATGAAATAAAAAATAATTAGCATCACATATTTGATTTCCACTCCTCAGCATCTAAATCAGAGAATTAAGTCAAGCCCAAATGAAAAATAAAACCTTCGATTCTCAGCCGGTACTTTCAGAGCCATCATTCTGAACTCCTGGCTGAGGCTGAGCCTTTGCAAAAAGCAGTTGTACGATCAACTTCCACTAAAATTGGAACCGCATCAGGACCAGAACACAAATCAGAATCTCTGCAGTCAGAGCAGAGCTGAACCTAACCTGGAAATGAAACTAAGAGTCTATCAGATAGCCTTCCTGTACGGCTCCATTTTTGCCTGTTACAGAGAAGAAAAGCAAAAAGGAAGCCTACACATCCCTTGCAAGGAATTGCCTTCTCTGGCTATTCTTCAGGGAGTCCCTCCACATCTCCCGTCACATCCATTAGAGCTTCTGTCTCTGGCTTCATCAGAAGACCTATTTGGAGAAAAAGAGATCTTCTCTTCCTCTCCCCCAGCATTCCTGTCCTTCATTTCCAGCATTTCAAAAGCTCACCTTCTTTCAGCACAGTGATCAACTTTTGTAACTAATGGTTTCCACCAAGAAGGAGATCCAAGGAGAAGCTCATGGCTTCTTCCAGCATCCCCTCCACTCAGCCCTGCTGCACACAAAGTAGCATATAATTATTACTTCACGTTCTTAGGGCAGCTCATTATTATAAACAATTTGGTTTTAATCTTGGATGATGTCACACGCTCAAAGTTTGTTCTTCCATATTGCTGTGCCACCTAATTTCAGCAACTTTTAACCCAAATTTCCTCCTACAAAGGAGATGTGCTTAAAACAATACCCCTGAAATGCTGAGGAGATTTAGATAGACAGAAAGTTTCCCAGCTTTTCCTATTACCAGATTCCCTCAAGAAATGTGGTATTCCCCATCCGATCTTACATTCCAGGCCTAGCTGAAGCTTGCACTCATCTTCAGAAGCCAAGCTCTGCTGCTAAGACAGCTCCTCTGTTTTCCCATTCCTTGCCATGACAGCAACTGTGACAGCCAGAACAGCTCTATTTACTACGCTTCACAAGCTGCTGTCAGTCTCTCTGAAGGTTTAAGGTATTCACTTCATAGGTGGAAAGAAAACCAAACACAGAAGGTTATGTCACTGGCCAGGCCCATTCAGATGACTACCACTAGAGATGAAAGCACAACTGCAGCAGAATCCCAACTCTTTCCCTCTGCCTGCTCCCATGGGAATCCCAAAGAACAGGGAAGTCTGGTAGGAGGGATGTCTCTTCAGAAAACAGAGCAACCCAGAAGGCTAACTTCACCTTAGTTTGCAATTTGTTGATCAGCATCACACATTCTTCTAAATACATTTTATCTTCCGTGTAAGTGGAAACGGTGGTAACTTCCCTCTGTTATTTGACTATATCCGCACAGCAGAAAAGTGTTTTTAACTTATATAACTAAAATCAATGAGTCATTTCCTGCAATCTTACTGTGAAAAGCAAGGACGAAAATGCAAGTTTCACTTGCTTCTGTTCAGGTGATACCATCCTATGCAAGAGACAGAAGTGCTGACCGCATCTATCTTCAACTACACACAAACAACCCATGCCTTGTCATCACTTAGCTATTATAGATAAGTACAGATAACTTGTATTTGATGTATCACTATGAATAAATGCAATTTTTCAGTAAAGATACAATCCAATAATTACAAAAAATAAGTTTCTAAGTGTTTGTCTCTCCTCAGCTCAGTCTGTCAGAGAGGTGGGTTTTTACAGAACAGTAAAAGCATCAGAGTATATCAAGACATAATCTACAAATCTGTCCAGATTTTCTAGCAGGTGTGTATGATCACTTACTAAACAAGGGGTTATTACACTTTTTTCTTTCTTAAACAAACACTGTGCATACCTACCTTTACACAATGAATGGAAATGAAAATTTGCATCTTTCAACCTTAAAGCTAAAACTCTTATTTATTTCAGTAGGAACTGAATTCACAACAAGACAATTGGATTTAAGAAAACAACTGTAAACCAAAGAATATTTTTCATCTACAAAGTCTCCATTAGCGATTGCAAATTGATTATCTGGTAATTCAAGGCAGCCACCCTCCACCCAAACAAAACAACAGAACACTACTAGTGATAATTACCACCAAATTTTATCCTCTGGTCTGGAAAAATAACAATCAAGGAAAAATAAAACAAATAAAATTAGAAATCATGTATCATGTTATTGCACTTCAATCTCAAACAAACAAACAAATAAATGCTTATGAACAAACACAGAACGTGTGAAAGCTGTTCCCAAAAGTTTCAGAATTGAGAGTTTTCTAACTGTGTGCATTCAGATAGCTGCAACTGATAGGTTCCACCAGTATCAGTAGATATACAAACATATATATAATTGAATATCAATTCCTACAAGTTATATTTTTTTTCCAAATATTTCCAAGGAATATAAAATATGGTTTTTATCAAGGTCTGGTATTTTCTGTCTCCATAATATCATTGATAAGGAGTTGTTGGAGTGGATTCTTTCTTATGATAGTCATTTTATGGTAACTTCTCCTGCAAACATGTTACTGACCATATACTCTGTTACTCTGGTGGAACACTGCACAGCTCTTTCTGCATTCTAAATGTGTCAACCAGATCCTTTGTGCTTTTTTACCATGTGCTGTGAATTAGTACTGAAAATAATGTACAGTATGTACCACAGAATTTTTACTCTTGCATGGATGTTCTATACTTTATTCTTACCATAAATTTTCAGAAGCCACTATGGCATACGTTCTGACTGTGGATTAACAGAAGCAGGCCCTTCCATAGGATCTGTATTTTAGAGGGCACAGTAAACCCTCCTGAAGTACAGTACCATACATATATAAATATATTTTTTGGTACACTGTCTAACTGAAGTTTAGCTTAAAAAGCAAACTTATGCTTCATTGATGATTCTGATCCAAGTAATACTTTCTACTGCTTTAACTGGGCATCTGATCGGCCCAAAATGTGTCTGATTTGCCACAGGAGGG
>PPHD01002092.1:20862-22189 GCA_002909625.1 Bambusicola thoracicus | reverse complement strand
AAAAAAAAAAAAAAAACAGTATTATACAACTGAAACTTAACAGTTTTATGTTAAAATTCAGATCTCTTTTTCATGCTTGACCAACTTCTTAAAAATAACTACTTGGTATCTAATCCCATAGATACACAACGACTAGGAAGCATGCTTCTTGCCTCTAAATGATTGTAACACAAGTCATAGGAAGAAAGTTTACCTTCATATACATCCTTAAATTAAATGTAACCATCTTACTTATCTGCTATTAAGCAAAACATTTGCATTGATTGGTAGTTTTTTACTATTCAATATACTATTGAAGAGTTACTCCAGTGATTTTTTCTCATTTCATTTGTTTACTTTAATTTTTACTCAATCCCTCAAAAACAGAAGGAGCTGTCAAAACTGACTTAGGCTAATTGCTTCATGAATTTTGCTCTGATAAGTTAATACATCCCCTATATTTCACACTACAGCAAAGGAAAGTTCAGAGGAAAAACAAAGGATCGCTGCAGCATCCAGAAAAGCTGGTAAGGACTACATTTAATAGTATGCTCATGTTGCAGTCTGCTGCTCAACAATTTGCATTGAAATTGTTGCTAGGTATTTACTTCTGCTGATATTTTCCCTATAAATGGGAAAATAGAAATCAGACTGTACCGATAAGTGAAAAGTAGATCTTAGGAAAGAAAAAGTACGAAGATTTTATGTTTATGATGAATTTGATTATTTAATGTGGAATAATTCAGTTAAATCACAATGAGAAATATAAAGCTAAGTAACATTCTTGTGGACGGATGGAGAATTAGGTAGATATTCATATTTATGTTCATAAGATATTCATAATTAAGCTTTGGTTCTGAGGCTTTGACTATACAGACTTACGTGAGAGCTCTATAAGAGTAGATAACCCTGAGTAAAATACAGAAATCTTTTTCATTGTTTATCGTTTTTATCACATCATATAGCATAACTTTCACATGAGAACAAAGTTCATTTTTTAAAGCAAACTGTTGTTCTAAGGTAACTTTTAATTTGAGGACCAAATGTAAATTGCTATGGTGAATGCACGTTAGGTCACTAAAACAACGGTAGCTAAACTCAGATGTGACCTAGCAACCCAGGTGTTCAGGAAAAGTGCTGTTAACAGTAAGGATTGATGATCTAATCAAACTGTCACACTCAGATCCTCAGCAGGGTGGTTGGAGGGGAGGTGGAGGAGGATAATATTCAGAAAGCAAGCACATGCTTAGTGTTACTTTAAATTGATGCTGACATTTTCAATTGTAAAAAGAAATTTTTTCCTAAGTAATATAGGAAACAACTCTCCTAACCTTCCGGAGGATATCAG
>PPHD01002092.1:10862-13362 GCA_002909625.1 Bambusicola thoracicus | reverse complement strand
AAAACATTCCACTTTTGAGTTAGTTGTTAAATGATAATGACCATAATGGACTAGGCAATAGGTTTCTTAGGTTTCTTTGTGGATGAAATGTGCAGGCAATTTACAACAAGGCTATTTTTTTAAGCTTCTGTGATTTGCCCCTTAAATCTACTTTGTCTTAAAAACAAACAAACAAAACCCCAACCCTTAAACCAAAAGATATAGCAATCTTATTAGGAATTATACTTGTTTTCTATATCTGCACATGAAAACCCTGCCACAGCCTCCATAACACCTCCCTTTTGTGTCTACAAAAAAAAAAAACAACAATAGTCATGGGTAATGGAAAGCTAGAGAGTAAGTCACACTAGTTCAGCACTGCTTCACTAAATTGTAGATGTAATTTTTATTGCCTGTCTCAGATGTCAATGTTTGTCATCCAAAATTCTTTCCTGAGAAGTTTGTAAAAGGGAGATCAATTTCTCAAGGTGTGTAAATATATTTTTCAAGCACCCTTTTGAACTTATTTCAATTTTCAGGTTTTGATGATAGTCATGCTGACAACTTTTTTTGGTTCATCAAACTCTGTACTACAATTACATGAATTTACTTTTAATAAATTACCATCTTTGCATATATCAGTCAAACCACGAAGACTAAACACTTGCAAATAAAATGCATTATTAATTTAATTGTCACAGCCTATTTAGCTAGCTTCTATTAGTATTTGCTATAATATGCAACATATCAGAGGGCAGAATCAAATTCAAAACATAAAGAATAAACTGATTATATTGTTCTAGAGAAATTAAAAAAATAGCAAGCTTGCAAAATTATAATCAAGGCATTAATGTTTTAAATAGGTAGGAAAACTATGTAATTCAATTTAGAATGTGTTTATACCCAAATTGATGTTTTAACATACTGAAGAAGGATTTCTTTGGTTCCTAAAGCCATTAAAAGGCATCAAACTCTCCCACTATGGGAAAGGTGGAAAGGAAAGCAATGGCGGTTTGGTGTTTACTGCAGTACGTCACGTGGCTTTAAACATCCACAATCACCAGAGAGGGAACATTCCTATAAAATTATACTGTTGCTGTAGCTTTGCCACACCTATTTGATGTTGCATTACATTAAACTTAAGTGCCAGCTAAAAAGGCATTGCAGATAAGAAACAACCAGAAGACAGATGAAGAAATTTCAAATGGAGCCACTCAGATATCACTTGTGCATGCTGGCCCAGGGGAACAGCTGCAGATGGAGCACAGAGGTTTGCAGGACAGAGCTTGGCTCTTGGCTCCCAGGGCAGCTGAGGCTGCCAGGGCTGTGACACTGCCACTGCATGGATGGGTTGAGAGGGAGTCCTCCTCCTGCCACAGTGGCAGGGCAGGCAAAAAGTCTTTGAGGAATATGGGAAGAAATAGGGTAAAGGGAAATAGTCATGCGGCTTTCGGAAGAAACAAACAAATAGGACACCGCAGTCACCACTTTAGGTTGCAGCATCCTGCCTGCTTAGGAATCCGTTCCAACAAGACAGTCATTAAAATTATGACTGTCAGGCTAAGATACAATATTAGGATTTCTATCATACATATCTTTTCTGTGTACAACGTACCATAGTGTTTTACCCACTGTGGTAAAGCAGACATTCTCTATGTTATATTTATGATGATTACATAGCAAGCACCCCCTTGCAAAACAACATATTGAATGCTGCCAGTACCAAAACATGCCAGCAGAGCAAAACTTTTTTTTTTTTTTTTTGCAATTGTTGTGCTATGACAAAAGATAACTGGCATAAACTTTAATACAATATCTGATTTGATCAAACTGTAATTGTTCCGATGCATTATTCTGCATTTTAGATGAAAAATAATATCTCGAAACTCTACATTAATGTGTTTTAAGAAAATTCTGGTTAAGTATTTGGAGAGGCAATCTCATAAAGAATAAAAGCAGTGCTTAAACATGTACTTAGTCAGAAAAGATGTATATATGGCGTGTTAATATAAAATCCTGCTTTTTGTTCATTCAGTGATTACAGTGTGATGAACTTGTGAGGAAAGAAAGGCTCTAACCAACTACTGTTTCTAGTGTATTTAATAGAAAATGAATGTGACCCAGGAAGAGTTTTGCAGTGATCTCCTACAATTTAGAACTACCAATTTAACTTCCGCTTCTTTTGTGTTAAGAACAGGAAATATTCTTTATTTGTAAAAGCTTACTCTGGAAGAACAAGTTACAACGTGGTGGTATTTGAAACATACTCAAGCACCCACTGTTGAACTCCATAGGTAGAATGCATCCATTTACCCAAATTGAAATAGAATATGCAATCTTTTGGCCATCCAAAAAACCATCAAGTTACAAGCTGCCCAAAGAATTCAAGAGAAAAGCAATAGCTATGACACAATGTGACCACTAAATCTGGGGTAAATTCCACTCATCTGCAAACATTGTGTTGTTCAGATTGCAAAATGTGGTTACTTCACAAGCCATAGAAAAAACAACCCACTCAAAA
>PPHD01002092.1:0-10842 GCA_002909625.1 Bambusicola thoracicus | reverse complement strand
ACACCATATGGCTCACAATCCTAGTTGAGGGGTGGTGACAAGAGGCAGTATCTCTTATCCAAGGATGGAGATGAGCTGAGGGCTGGAGTCCCAAGAGCTTTCCCTAGCCCAGTTGGGATGACACTTGTGTATTTATTGCTTTAGGAAGGAGCTTCACAACCTTCTTCCAATACGTTTCATACATTGTGCAGATCTGCTTGGTTGCCTTTTCAGAAGTCTTTCAGTCATCTGCACTGTATTCACAGAAAGGGAGTGATGTGTTGGGAGAATTTCCCATTGGGTCCCAGTCTTTGCATGTGGTTCTGACATCCTGCTGCCACAGCCATCTGGTACTGAAATGATGGTGTTTGTAGAGACAATGGGAACTTTGCTGCTTGGCATCTTCCACTCCATATTTGTTACTCAAATAGCGCTGTACTTGTGTATATTGTGCTGGGAACTCTGCTCTCGGTGGGGATTATGTGCTCATTTATACTGGTTGAGTATTTCCAAGAATTGCTCAGGATGTTTTTGGAATAGCATCAGCCTCTTGGTTTTCTTGGCTTCTGCGACTCAATCCTTTTAAGGAACCACCTGTGCTAACGCCTTCATCAGGTTCAGCTTCTGATTTACGCAAACATTTCTTGTAATAAATTTGTCCTTGTTTTCTCTGCTGCTCTGAGAATATATATATAGTGCATTGAAGCGCTTCAAAACTGACAATGGAGAGCCCAGGAATAACCAATGGAGCCGGTGACAGCTGGTGATAAGAAATGGTTGTGAAATATTCATACAGACTCAGAAGCTTTTTTAATAGGGTAGAAGTAGCCTCTTCAAGCTTTCCGTAAGCCATACTACCATATTCAAGTAGGCTTCCCTTTCTCAGCCAGTCTACTCAGATGGCTGGTGCCAGGGGGTTATAACTGCCCTTCACAGAGCTGGGCTAGGGATGCTCATTGTTCAGAGGGCTGTGGTTAAGTGCTCACAACAGCCATGTGTCCAATTGGATGACTGACCTGGATTTTATTGTTTTGAACTCCCCTTTGACCGCAATGCCAACAGTTTTGCAAGGATTTCCTCATTCCTACTTACCCCCCCAGGCTGCTTGGCTTACCTGGTTGCTATTTCCTTGCTTACAGCAGCCCAGCCTGAGACTGAGAACTTCTGTAGCACATTGCTTTCCACCCTGCCTGCAGTCCCCACAGAAACCTTGCACACTATGGCATCAGCATCGCTGAGCAGAAAGTGGAAAACACTCCTTTGTTAAGCCTCATGTGCTTGATTGGAATACATCCCAACTCCTACAGCTTTTCCAGAAAAGCCCTGCCTGGATTCCTAGCATGCTGCGTCAGGGACTTGGTGTATTTAGGGTCTGCGGTTCCTACAGAGACTTACTGGAGATACCAGGAGCCCCTGGCCATGGGAACCTGTGGGTACTTCTGTGGGGCTGGGTACCAGGCAGCCCATTGGCTTTGCTTTGGGCAGAACAGCTCTCTGTTCCTTCCTTTTTCATCAGTCAGGCCCAGTTTTGTGTTAGGGCCCTGAATGTTGATGTGAAGTTTCCCATGTAAAGGGTTTTTTTTTTGCAGTTTAATTTTTGCCTTGCTCCAAACCAGAATCATTCCATTAAAAAAGGATGATTTTCTCTCTAAGCTCTCTTACTTTTTCATCTGGCTTCAAAACTGGGCTCTGTCCTTCAGCTCCTCCACAGCTGTCCATATCCCCTTCCCTGGGGAAGGACTTTTCCAAAGCCCTCACAGCTGACCACAGCTCCTGCCCAGGGCTGCCAGACTGGGCCGTGTCAGCTGTGGGGCACTGCACCAGTCCTGTTCTTACCCTGATATTTCTGCACTTCCACCACAACACCATAACTATGGGAGGTGCATCATCGCCTTTTGTCCAGGAATCACAGAATTGAGTTGGAAGGGATCTTTAAGGGCCATCTGATCCAACTCCGTAATGCGCAGGGACACCTGCAGCTCCATCAGATGCTCAGAGCTCCATGCCCCTGACCTTGGGCGTCTGCAGGGATGGGGCACCCACCACCTCTGGGCATCATGTTCTAGGAAAGCGGAGGATGTCTCTGCTCTGACAAAGGACTGTGCCTTCACACCAGGCTGAGAACAAACAATCTCGTCACAGCTTGGGACCTGCACTAGCAATCCCAGGAGGGACTCCCAGGACTGAGGGGTACAAAACCAGCCTTTGTCTGTGCCCTACAGTTCGCAGCCAGCTTTCCATGGCAAAAGAGCTGAGACCGCAGTGCAGGAGGCAGGGAGGGGAGTACAGCTGGTGCTAAGCTTTCTGACTTCCTTGCCTCCTAGGAGAAACTCAGCTACCCGAAAGCTGCTGTTATTTTTAATTTGCCAGTGGTACAGAAAGTCCAGCAGGTGGGAGGGTGGGATGCTGCACTCCCAGCCCTGCGCTCCCTCCCGCCCTATATCAGTTCCCCCAGCAGCACAGCGGCAGGGGAACTGTGAAAACAACTTCAGCCAAGAGGAAAAAAAGCAAGAAATAGCATTCTTATTACAAGGTAAACAGCATTAAGTCAGTCTTGGGGGAGTAAAAACAGCACAGCCCTGATAGACTTCTCTCCCCACAGCCCTGGATGGGCGCTGGAACACGCTCCACCCTCCACTTGTGTAACGCTTCCCGTGCCACAGCTGTAAATAATCATTTACCTGTGTGTCCTGTGTTCTGGGGGGGGACGGACTTCTCTTAACTTTGGTTGCACGGGGATGCGTGTGCAGGGCTGTGCCATGGGGCAGTGTGGGAGCCCACGGCTGCGGGTTGCTCCTGTGAGCGCGCTGCCAGCAAGGGGGATGGGAGAGCGTGGGCTGCTTAGGTTGTTTTTTTCCAGAGAAAAGAGCTCAACAGTTCATTTTAATTATTCTGTTGTTTTTGTTCTTTTTATTATTTCTTTCTTTTTTTTTCCCCCCCAGATCTGTGATTGCGTTTCTCCACGTTTCGCAGTTCTGTGGAAAAGGCCTGGTAAAATCACATCCAGCACAACAGGTCTGCCAGGCGGCCCGCTTGCTTGTTCACCTGCTCTGGGACTTCCCAGCAGGTGCTCTGGGGAACTGTCTGAGCGCTTCTTCATTTCAGGCACTCAGAAACTGGGGGACAGCATGGGGATGCCCATTCTTCCCTTCATGCATTTAGCTGTGGGCACAAGCTAGCATGACAAAAGGCAGCTTTCAGTGCATGCATGGGATGGAGGGTTTGCCCTCCCCCAGAGAAACACCTGTGCTCAAACAGTTCCCTGCACAAACGCCTGGAGGCACACATTCTGTGCCCTGCGGAGCTCCCTGGGTGCTCTCAACACGCTGTGATGGGACCAGGACTATGCCTGAGCACGTGGCCCTGTGCAAGGAGCAGAGGAGCTGCCTTTCTTCAGGGAGGGATGTGCTCCTGGCCTGGCAAGAAGAGTCTGCACAAGAGGGAGTCTAATTTACAGTGCCCTGCAATTTGCTGATGCCATAATATGTTTAGCTTGGGGAAAAGGCTCTGTTGATACTAACGTGTTTGCTCACATCGGAGCTGCGGTATGTTCTATCAGCATGAAAAACAACAACAGGCTGGGCTGGGCTGGGTCAGCCTTGCAAAAATAACGGGGCAGGAGCTGGACTGGGATTGAGCCTAACAGGGCTGCCTTAAAGGGGAACAACCTGCTAAGCCCCCCAGCTGGGCACTGTGTGCCTCCCTGGCACCTGCTGCAGGAAGGCTGGCTGGTGAGAGATATTGCCCAGACAGACAGACAGCAAATAGTTACTGTATTGCAAGTTGATCCTGTTCTGGGATACAGTATTGTCCTCTCCATTTGCCTACCAGGTTAATAAATCAATTATTACATACACCTGTGCTGCACTTGAGCTCATGGGACTGCAGCTCTTGCTGTTGGCTTCCCGTGTCAGGGTAAGCCTGCAGGACTGAGTTCTACAGGCTGAGAAAATGCCAACTCTGGAGTAAGTTCACAGAATCATAGCACGGCTTGGGTTGGAAGGGACTTCAAATCCCACTCAGACCCAACCCATGCCATGGGCTGACTGCCCCCACCATCTCAGGCTGCCCAGGGCCCAGCCAACTTGGCCTTGGGCACCTCCAGGGATGGAGCACCCACAGCAATATGGACAGCAGTACCAGGGCCTCGCTGCACTCTGAGTAAAGAATTTTTGCCTAACATCTACCCTGAATTTCCCTTTTAGTTTAAATGTCACCTGTGCTGGTGCTCTAACCTTCAGCTCAGAGACAGAGAAGAGGACCGTGCTTGTGGCGCTGGTGAGCACTGCAGGTCAGTGAAACTGACAGGTTTTCTGCTAAATTTCTCATGAACTGGAACAAAGCAAGAAGTCTGTCTGCTGTTTTAGGGGAGAGGAGGGCCAAGGCTGCAGAAAAATGACAAGTCTTTCCGAGTACACACCTAATTCTGCTAAAGGCATTAATTATTCCCGACACAGAGCAGCTCTTATCACCACACCGCCATGCTTTAATAGGAATTTCCTTACAGTCTTTCACCAGAACTTGTTCTGAAATGTGATGACATCATGACCCAGGCTGGGAGCAGACAAAAACTGCTGCGATAGAATCACATTCTGTGTGAACCCTTTCCCAGAGAAGACAGGCAAAGGTGTATCAGATTGAGTTAAAAACGTTAATTACAGCAAGAACAGCAGCTCAAAATGTGGCAGGCCTCTCAGGACTTGTTGGTTACCATAGATCACAATGTCAATATTGCAAAAGTGTCTTTTGTTTCCATCATAATCAAGCTGTCTAGCACTGAATAATGGACTAGTGGAGCCTGCCTCTTTTTATCTTGGTGCACACACAGCTTTGCAGTGTGTGTCAACACAGAGAACACTTGAAAGATTGCATTGCTTTGTCTGCCTGGGCCCAAAAACATAAGGTTTGGAGGGGATTCAAGCTGATTCCTAAAGTACCTGGTCCAAGCCAGCTCACCCCCTCCTAACGCTGGCAAGCTCGCTTATCTGTGTTCTGGCTTTCAGAGGTTAGCCCTCCCTTTCCTCCCATTATCCACCTGGATAATGGAATCTGTGCCATGCTAAAGGGGCAGTGGTACACTGTGTGTGAACTGGCAGCGTTTCCCACCAGTGCCTTGCTAACCCTGATTCCTTCAGTACCATACGAGCAGCAGCGTTCCCCAGCCCATCAATCTGTTGCTTCAGTTTAGCTTTGTCAGGTGCTGTGTAAACAACTCAGAGCTGGAAAAATAAGTAATGTATCAAGGGTGGGACAACCAAATGTCTGCACTTCAATTAGTTTTCTCATGCATGACTGGAGGCCAATAACAGCCCTGGTGATGCTCAGTAACCCCGAGCACACACCGTGAACCTGGACTCCCCTTCAGGAGGCAACTTGGCTGTTCCCACTGTTGGTAAAGGAACGGTATCTATAGGGATATGAGAGCAAATAAAGTGTGGAGAGGTAAGTGGGGTGAGAAGGTGCCTCTTTGTGCGTGGTATTCAATAATGTCTCAGATGCAAGAGGTTTACTGGTGACAGGGTAAACAGGGGCAGAGTGGAAGATCAGTCTGAGGTTTACTGAAAACACAGTTCAGAACAGGCTTGGGCAACTTGGGGGCTGAGGGGTCTCATTTCTCTGGCAACGGTGTGGTCACTCCTGGAGCCCAGCCAGGGGCTATATGGCCCCTGATCCCTATCAGCAAACCCTTCGTGGCTCCTAGGAATGTGTCCTGACCGCAGCCCATCCCCAGTTCAGTCGGCGCAGCATTCCTTACAGAATAGCTGCGGATCCCACACGAAGCGCAGGGCATGCACTGCTCCCTTCCCGCCAGATGGGAGATTTACAAACAGAGCAGTACAAGTGGTTCCATGAAGACATTTACAGAAAGGCCTCTGCGGTCCTTTTTCCCCTTTGATGGGCAGTTCTGATTCAAATCTGGACAAATAGGAACTGGAAGTGGTGATTACAGCGCTGATGCCTTCCCATGGGAGGTTATTCCAGAACTTTTCACTTTCCACTCTTTTTCAGAAGAACAGAAAGGATTTCAGAAGAAACGCTGATGAAAGCAAAATAATCACTCTTCCTCCCCCCTTGGAATTCATCTGCAAAACAACTTACAATGCAGCAAACCGAAACCAGAAAGGTTCCTCTCAGGGCAGCGCCTTTTCTACTTGAGAGCAGCTGAGGTGATTTCCTGGGAAAGGCAGTTTCTTCTCTGCATCTCTGATGGTGATTTCCTTCTCGGAACGACTGACCACGCACATCTGTAGATGCATCTGCTGATGGATGTGCTTAAGGTGCAGTGGGGAAATTGGGAACAGCACCCAGTGGGGCAAGGGAGCGTCCCCCTGGGCTCTGCTCCCAGTGCTCCCATCCTTCCCATATCCCTTGGTGCTACTGTCTCCTCAGTGTCAGATATTTATTGTTTCCTGGTAGGTGCTCACACGTGAATTTAGTTCTGGCCCAAAGCAGTAAGCTTGGTGCTGTGGAGGCTGCTGCATGCACACGGACCAGAAGAACAGGGTGGGGGCAATGCCAGCACTGGCTGACCAGGCAGGTGGGAAGGGAGGCTCTGAGCTCCGTCCAGCCACAAAGCTGTGGGGGGGGCGAAGGGTGATTACTACAATGACGGTATCTCTTCCAGAGAAGGCAGAAAGAATGTGGTAGGTGCAATCTGGGACACGTTCCCACACCCATCTGTGTATACTTACGCTCATTCAGCTCGAAAGTACAACCAAGCCTGATGGTAGCAATTAAAAAGAGCACCAGTATCTGCTCTTACTCATCTGTGAAAACCAGTTATTCTGTTACAATCAGTAAAACTTTAAGCTAGACTTTCAGGACAACTCTGTCTTTTGGAAGCGCTGTGCCTGTGTGAGCGGGCAGCCTTCCAGCAGGGCGAGGTGGAACAGTTTGCAGTGGGGAACAGGTTCCTGTTCCAAGCAGGACCTGCAGGGCTATGAGTGTGTCAGTGCCAGCGTGCACACGTGTGGGGACATACGCTGGGCTCACTGTGCAAGGGCGGATGCCAGAAAGTTGGAGAGAGTCACAGCATCTGCTCAAAAAGGGCTTCTAGCAGCACCATAAGGGTATGGAAACTTGGGAGTGCTGCCATTTGTGGGGTGATTTCTGCTATTGTTATGTGGTGTTCCCACCGGGGAAAAGGCTAAATCCACTTGTTTGTTATAACAGCACAGGAAGGGAAGAGGCTTTCATTTTATCCTGCTATTACAGCTACCTTTGTCATCGCATCCCTTTTCTCAGCTGCTTGAGGTTTGTATTCAGATGAGCAGTCCCTGACCGTAGTAACCATCCAGTAAACAGTTACAGGCTACAGCTGCATTTATCTAGATTGAATTAAGCAAAGCAGCAGATCAAAGACACAGCACATTTGCCTTCCCTACACCAGTGCAGGAAGGGTGCATTGGTCCCTCTCAGAAAAGAGTCTCTCTCTTGGTTCTGGCCATAGAACTGCCCCAGATGCGGCTGAGGAGCTTCTGACAGTACTCATGCTGAGCCCCTGCTCCGTTTGGTGCTCTCATCCGTCCGTATCCAGAAAAGATCCCAATCTCTCCTGACTGTTACCTTTGGAAAATGTCATCACGTTTCCAGATCTGAAGGTGCCCCAGGGCAGCCCATGACTACGGACTCTCACCATGCACCAAAACTTTCGACTGAGCCCTATCTCCGTTGGATAACCAAGCCACCCGATCCCCATCCTGCATAGCAGTCACTCCCGAAAATGAAAGCAAGCTTATTTACTGATGTCGGCTGCCCATTTCTCAATGCACTCTTTGGAACTGTTGAATCATCCAGGAGGACGCTCCCCTTTTCTGTTAAGGTCAGGATCAGTTTCAGTGGGAGCAGGCAAGGTGCCCAGCTGAGCTGGCACAGGGCTGGAAGGAAAGCTGCCCACATCTTCCTCTGCCATATCCCCTCTGCAGTGCTCACACGGGTTGTGAGCTCAGTTACATGGCAGCAAGGCAGGGACAACTCTCCTGGACAGCTAAAGGAGCTCAGGTGAACCAGATGAGCAGCATCTGCCTGAGCCTTCTTTTTATAACGACACTTTTCTGATGCAAATAACTCATTTTGGTAAAGGTAGGTGCTGCCCCAGGACTGGTGGTAATTTGAGTCACAAATAAGGGATGGCTGCGAGGCTGGGAGCTTCACCTAACTTTAGAAACAGTTTCATATCTCTCTTCCAAGCTGAAACAATGAGGACTTTTCTTTGTGCTCCTGTTCTCAGACAAACTCCCTTTGTTCTGGTGCAGTTTCTCCTCCCCTGGAATTTGCTGTCCCAAGTGCCTCGCTGGGTCATGCTTAGGCTTGCTGCAATGCCAGCATCTCAGAAATCTGATGAAACCTCCATGAGCCCCCACTCCCCTGGTGTGTTTGTACCAAAATAGAAATCTAGGGAGCCAATTTCATGCAGTAAAAGTGTCGGTCCGGGAGCACAGGGCGAGGAACTGGGAGTGGTGATGGAGAAATCCCATCTGGAGCCGGGCCAGCCGGAGCAGACTGGGGGTGACGTGGTCCAGGTGATGATGGCACTTTATACAAACAGGCACACCTGGAGCGGGGGACTCACAGAACTGCCACCAGCCCAAGGTGAGGGCACTCCCTCGGGAACCCATCTGTGGCTTCTGAGCCAACCGGAGGAGGAATACAAACCTTCCACCCCTCACGTGGACACCAGCCCCTGCACGTGCTCCTCTGTTCAACCCGGTCCTATTTTTGGCTTCGGGCACACCTGTGGGAGAGGCTGGGATTGAGTCCCTGAGACCCTGCGCTACGCCATAGCACAGTTTGGTGACAACTCAGGGTGCTGCTGGGTACAGGGACACCTATACCCACCCACTGCTACCAGTCCTGATGGCTGACTCAGCTCCGCTCTGCCATTCACCTGCACTGAGAAGCTCCTTGTACATCACAGTGCTGTTTCCAACTCAGCTGAATCAGACAGTGGATGGAGGCGTCACTCTGGGATTTATGGATTTGGGTGCAGGCGTCACGCTGCCCTGTCTGGGGACACTGTCTGAAGGGCAATGCTCACTGCAGTGTGTAGGGCCACAGAGCTCTGCCCCAGACTGCCCAGAGAGGTGGTGGGTGTCCCATCCCTGGAAATACTCAGGGACAAGGGGCTGGGCTCTGAGCACCTGATGGAGCTATAGGTGTCCCTGTTCATTGCAGGGGGTTGGACCAGATGGCCTTTAAACGTCCCTTCCAACTCAGACGGTTCTGTGATTCTCTGTCCTCTGCAAGAACCCTCTTCAGTGTTATTGCCACATATGGGGACATACTGAATCAGGGCACCTGCAAGCCAGCATCATCGGACGGAACAAAGCTCCACCGCAAGAGGCTGCTTCTGTCTATACCTGGAGGCAGAGTGGGGTAGGTTCAGGGATCCTGCCTCGAACCCACTCTTTTTGCTCTTGTCTGGTCTGCCCTCGCTCTCAGGCTTTGTGGGAGCAGAACCGAAGTTTCAGGAAGCATCTCATTAAATTTTCCGTGTTTTGTAACAGCGTGACTCACCCTCACAGCCTCTGTTTGCCATCACTGTGTGCCAAATGAAGCATACATCCCTGCTGGCCCCGGAGTCCCAGAGCAGGGGGCAGCACCAAACCCTCATCAGCTTCCTCCCTGCCCCCACCCCAAAAATGTCCCTTTGCAGCTTTTAGGCACAAACATGAATGCACATGAAAGGGCAGTGGGTGGATGTGCAGAATAATAAGCAGGTCTGGTAGCAGCGGCCAAACGAGTCAGGCAGGTCTGGGGAGGCAGTAGGAGGCGAGCAAGCCAAAACACTCAGTAAGGTGAGATGTAATTACAGTCCCTCTGCACTGAGACACTCGGCAGCACCACAGCAGTGTCACACGATGGGGAGTTAGGCCCCAAGAGTCAACATGTTTACAGCCCCACGTCTGTGCTAGGTGAGCCAGGAGATGGGCAAGAAGGACACAGGGGGGAGAAGTTTTCTTTCTTTTGTCCAAACTTAAATATATTTTGGATTTTCCCCATTTTCTACTGCGCATCAGGTGCGTCTATGCTAAAGGGACTGCAAAGCAAAGGTGAAATGAAGGTCCAGAGTCCAAGAAAACCTCTTCTGCCCAGCTGTTGGAGAGCAAAGATGCCAAAGCATCCCCCGTTTTTCACCATTCAATAGCCTCTGGAATCACCCTGCTCACTGACCCAGCCCTTGCTTGTTTTCATTCTTTAGGTCTGTGAGGTTTGCAATCTTGGCTGCACAGCCGTACAACAGCAAAAGAGATGGATGGAGGGATGGCCGTCATGAGCTCAAGCAAAGCTAAAAGGAAACCCTATGCTGTCAGAGATGTAGCTTATCCTAACTAGGCATCACCAGCGGAGTCAAAGAGCAAAAGCAGTTTCACGTTGCTGGGCCTCTGCAGCTGAAAAAGGAAATGAAATCAAAGGGAAAAAAAACAACAACCAGGGAAATGCTGAAAGCTTTCAGGCTTTGTTCATTCATCACAAGCAGGCAAAGGAGGGGCGCATCTGCCCCCTTTGTACCTTCTGCTTAAGAGCTGGATCCTTCTTCATTCTGAGGCAAGGAAAGTTTCGCTTTTGCATTTAAAAACAATAACAAAAACCAACCATAATCAGGGCCACGGTTTTTAAAAAGCTGGAATCCCAGGCTTGTTTTAGAAACAGATCCCAAAGCATGTGCTCCCTGCCATTATCTACACCGGCAGTGTTTTCGGACATGTGGACTTCAGGGAAACAATAGCGAGCTCTGTTATCAGCACAAAGGAGGATCAGTTTGGAATTACCATACCTGTAACGTGGGCAGCTCAGAGGGCTCCCATTTGCTCTGTTATTCGGCCATGAATTTACTTACAACATTCCTGGAAAAAAAAAAAA
>PPHD01002091.1:0-37952 GCA_002909625.1 Bambusicola thoracicus | reverse complement strand
TTGAGTACAGCAGTTAAGCAGTTGTCATTTTGAATGTGTCATTTGGTACACTGTCTTAAGTCCTCAGTAACAAGGAAAATAAGACTTTCCACAGATATCAGGACTAGGATGGAATGCCTTAGCATGATGTTGAGGCGAGAGTAAGGTTTGTTCTGTAAATGTACCTTCTGCTTCATTCTTAGCGAGAGTGATGAGATAATCTTGAAAAATGAGTGGTGTTTTGTTAAAGCAGATTAACTGAGACAGTCTAGCTGGGTAGAATGCTCTGTAAGCATGTTTATATTTAAATACTCACATGCGTATTTCAAACAAAAACAATGATATCACTTCACGTATTATAATCAGCATGTGTGGATATATGTACACAATGAAGTGTGTATATACACATGCATACATATACATATATACATATCTATTACTATTGTCTAACTCATTTTCCCACTGTTGATGAGCCCAGAGGGAACAAAATATTCCTAGCTTGGAGGTTTCCACATCTGTCCTTCAGACAGCTATCAGACAAAAACAGCATGGCTACATAAATCACTGCAGATCAGCACGTTTTTCAACAGCACAAAGCCCTGAGTGCAGAGCCACTTTATAGCACACTGCTCCAAAGTTTGTTCGCAGACCTCCTGTGCCAGCAGCAGGCAAGTCAGATCATTCTATTCAACATCTTACAGTAACCAGATGCAGGATAAAGAAATTGCCTTTCAATACAATAGTCTAGCAGTGGTCTATTCCAAGTAAAACAGTAACGTCTAGCATCCATCTTTTCTCTCCTGCTCGTTTATCAGGACTTTCAATCCCAATTCCAAAACTTGAAATGCTCTTCTGTTATACGAGTTGATCTGAACTTCATCTTAGGTTGCGAAGCAGTAGTTTTCACTCAGTTGGAGGGGAGGTTTTGTAAATCAGTTATAAGGAATCCACAAAAAGTAACAATAAAAACCTGTTGTCAGAATGGTTGAGTACCTAGTGTTGTTAGAGGGTATAGCTGTGCTCTGACTAATGAAGGGGTATGTAAGTTGAAGAAAGGCTGAAAGCAGCTGAGCGACCATCTGAATCCAGAAACTTCTAGCCTTTCTTTTAATCCACAGACTCAAAGCTGATCTCATAGAATAGAATGGAGTTTCTTTCCACAGACAGAAAAAAAATCAGGAAATTTACATTCAGGCAAAATGAAAATAGGTTGAGCATAGCTTGCTTTGAGCTAGGTAGATGCATGCATCCTGTTTTGTACTAAGGACATCACTACAGAACTATGAATAAACTTTTTAAAGTTACCATTCCAAATTAAAAAAATACATGGATTTAAAAAGAAAAAGAAGTTGAGGGTACACTGCCTCGTCTTACTCAGATTAAAATCAGACAATGCCCTCAGACCAAA
This sequence comes from Bambusicola thoracicus, assembly GCA_002909625.1. Taxonomy (NCBI): domain Eukaryota; kingdom Metazoa; phylum Chordata; class Aves; order Galliformes; family Phasianidae; genus Bambusicola; species Bambusicola thoracicus. Next base: position 36,565 of record PPHD01002091.1, on the reverse strand, counting down.
GACAATTCACAGCTGTGCACTATAACATGAAATGTAGAACAGTGTTTTCCATCACTGTTTAAAAGGCTGCAATCCTTCAATAACTAATTTTTATGTTTCAGCCTAAGTGCATCTCTTGCCAGCTTTTCCTCAGGTGGACAGAGATACCTGTGCTCCTGTATTGGAATGATAACACTGGTCGTAGAATCATAGAATGGCCTGGGTTGAAAAGGGCCATAATGATCATTCAGTTTCAATCCACCTGCCACAGGTTGGGTTGCCAACCACTAGACCAGGATGCCCAGAGCCACATCCAGCCTGGCTTTGAATGCCTCCAGGGATGGGGCATCCACAACTTTCTTGGGCAACCTGTTCCAGTGCTTCACCACAACCCTCTGAGTGAAACACTTCTTTCTAATATCTAACCTAAACCTCCCGTCTCAGTTTAAAACCATTCCCCCTTGTCCCCCTGGACTTTATTCTTCTGCTTTCTTGTACTAGCCTTTTGGCCTGTAGATGTATCTGGTAGTTGACTTTTCAGCCTTGTGCCTTTTTTCTTATGACATGCTATATGATGTGCTCAGTGGAGAGAGTTGCTCTGTATTGTAGATGGTGGCATCCCAGTTCTGTGTACTGAAAATGCAGAAATCTGCATGTGGTTCATTTTCATATGAAGACTTTTTTTTGTGCTATGAAAATGGTGAGGGGTCAGAATGTACAGCAGAGGGAATGGAACCAAATCCCTGCATAAAACTGATAGTGTAAGACAAAAGAGAAGATGCAGGTTATGCTGTGGGTAATAAACAACTTTACTGATGTTATCTTGATAAACTGCTTAGTGACACAGTAAAGAAACAATCTGTTGCCTACTTTTGGACTACTGGAAGAACTTTCTTGTGGGCTGCAGCATGTTGCTTGTGGTTGAGGAAAAAAATATCCTGATTGTTCACAGCCCAGCTGCATGACCAATGACAAGAACAAGGCGGAAAGGTAAAGCAAAGCAGAATACAAAGTGATATAAATAATTTTCCCCAACAAAGGCAAGGTTTCAGGTATCTACAACTAAATAATCTGGTGATTACCAAACTGAAGTATCTGAAGAATGAAATCATACTGGGACTACTGGTTGAACAGAGGGGACTCATTTCTAACAGTAGTAAGAGCTTTTGGTGTATGTGACAGAGAAGGAGAATAGTGAAATTTCACGTTGCCTGAAACACAACTGTAATAATATTTTATCTGTGCTCATATCTGTTAAATAGATGCATGTAGTTTATAGTGAATTTTAGTTTTATCAACTGAGGTAAACTTAATAATCAAGAAGTCTTCTGATATATTCCCATTATCCTTTCTTCTTGGGAAATACTGTGTGTGAATTTAAAGCAGTGCCTATTGTAGAATAATAGCCTCCTTGGAAACCAGTCATTGTAAAATATAATGGGTTGAAAACTCTGAAATAATATTGATGATATTAAAATGCAAAGCAGAGGAGAAGCAAGTGCCAACTGCAGTTAAGGAGTTGCGCTTGATGGTCTGTAGCATAAGCTCAAATTTGTTGTTGAAAACAATTTTCTGAAATTTGACTAGGCTGCTTTCTGCACTATTAGGGGCAGGAATGCCTCTCTATTGAAAATGATTTGCATTCTAATAGGGTTTAGTCATAATTGTCCATTTTTTGCTGGGTGTTCAGAATAGTTCCGGCTCAGGTTGTTCAACTGTTGTTGGCTTCATCTTGGTTGCTATCAGCAAGTAACAAAAATACTGCTTTAAGCTTGTCTTTCTGTGAATTTTGTCTTTTTACAGTAACAAATTTGTTTGCTAAATGAACTTAGAGATAGAAGAGCCAGTATTCAGGATGAGCAACGTTCTGGTCCATTGACTCATGTTTCAAACCTTTCCTCTTTCTGAACTCTCCTTCTTAAAGAAAAGATAGAATAACTCTAAGATTTACATCAGTGCAATTCCAGTTTCTATGTCACCGATTGCTTCTTCCTGTCTAAGCATTTAGCAAATCTCCTGTTCCTTTCGTATTTCAGTATCTCTACTAGCTTTGACATATTTATCTATTCTTTTGGCTGCATATGCTGCTATAGTAAAGATAACAATGGAATATTTTCCAATTTTCAGTCAGTTTTTATCTTCTTTCCCTTCTGTATTTATTTATTTGTTTGTTTTAAGTACATTTTCTAGGCTCTCTCATATGCTATATCTTCCAGCAGTTACTTGCCTTTTTGTCCTTCCTGCTCTTAAATCCATCAGTTACACTAACTTGGTGGAAATTGTTGTAGATGTACAACCCAAATTCTCCAGTGAGGTTTGGCTAACTAACAAGCTATTCAAGTGGTTTTGTCTCCTGGGTATGTCTTCATCCTCTGTTTTTCCAGGTTGCTTGAATATCCTTGAACCCATAATTTACCCTAGTCTCCTCTAAGGCTTTGAAATAATAAAGTACTTAAATAAAACTCTTTTGGATAAATGCCCTATAAAATATAACTTTATCTGTGAACTATCACATTCTCAAGAGAATGGATTTTGTTCCTCAGACACTTAAGGGGATTTTCTGTCCACTGTGTCACTGTGGTTTGTCCACATCAGGCATACCCATCTAAACTCCTGCATCAGCTCAGAACAGAAAAGATGAGGAAAGTCTGGGGGGAAAATAGGACAGAAACTAGACTGTTTCTCTCCATGATTTCTTTTTTTTTTTCCTGAGGCCTGGGTTCAGTTCCCTGATCTGCCACATGGTATTTTGTGGGTCATGAAATCTTCCTATGCTCTTGAAAAATAATCTGCCCAACAGAGATGTTGCTGAGGATATATTAACAATGGCAAACTTCCTAGCCATTACAGAAGTGGAAGGAGGGAAGGGCTGTACTCTGATCTTTACTTCACAAAATAGGAAAAGGGAGGTTGCTTGACTTGCCATCACTAAATCCACTTGGGATGCCTGAGGCAGAGCAGTGAGCAATTCTAAGATTCTATGTCTATGATTCTATGTCTAAGAAACTGGATCCAGTTCCTCTGACAGAGGCCCCATACAGTCTATATCCTTGAAAAGTGCTTTTCATAGTCTTGACTAGGCCTAACCCCAGCGTCCTGCAGATGCCTCCAAGGCTGTCCCTTCTGACAGCCTGACTTAGGAAAGAGAGGGAAGCTTGGATGACCTCATCATGCCTCCCTGCAGCGTATCAGGGCACTTGTCCAGGCCCTGGAGAGCACCATCGTTTGGAGATTGGGCAGAGGAACGGTCTTCACTGTTGCTCATTTTGCACATAAAGAGAGATGACTTCAGTCATCTTCCCACTCTATTCAGCTAATTGTTAATTCCTGTCTGCAAATTGGTTTTAAATCGGGGATATAGAAACATCTCTTTCTGAAGATGTATAGCTAAATTTGAGAGAGAAGGATTTGAGATTTGTGCGTAATTTGTGAGCAGTTTCCTTCTGAAAGTAATTATTGTTAAAAATGAAGATCTGCTTAAAAATATCAGGAAAAGGAAGCTTTCCTTGTTGTATTACTGTGCCAGTAAAAGATAAATATTTCAACCATATCGTTAGTATTTTAAAGTGATACCATTGAGATTGTCTGTCCATTCTCAAGCATAGTCGTCAGAAAGACGTCTGTATTTCCTCACATTAAGTGATTGGAAATGCAAACAGACCGCAGTTCAAGTACAAAAATTATGGAGATTTATGACTCTCCTTATACATGTTTTTAGTAATAAAATGGAGGGAAGCTACAGGTAGTAACAGTTTTGTGAATTTATTATCTTGTGCTACTCTTTGCTGCTCAAATACTGCTCTTTGTCATGCATTTGAAACTTTCCTCCCAGTGGCCTTCATTTGTAATCTGAATTCCAAAATTTCCATACCTAAAGCTTATGATGGTGAAACAGCACTGATATAAGCAGTGTTTCCACTGAATGGAGACTTCTTCTCAAATCCATTGCATTGTGCTTCATTATGCTTGGGGGAATGATTATCTCCTGGTAGTTCTATACCTTGCATAACTTTGTGTTTATTGAGAAACAACAAAATGATAGAAAAATTCATCTGAGAACTTGGTGGTTTCGCTTCAAAGGATAACATGCTATCTTTGTTTCTGTATTGCATGCATCAGCTGAGAACTGATTTGGCTTTTGGTGGTGCATTCCAGGGTGAGCAGCTCCTCCTCCTTGCAGTACCAAGAGGACACCAAGCTCTGTCTGTGTCTGTAATTTAGAATCATAGAATTGTGTAAGGTTGGGAGAGACTACTAAGATCACCTAGTCCAACCAAAGCATGCTTCACTGCCAGGACCAGTCCACTGAGCATTCACGAGACTTTAGTGTTGCTTTGTGGCAGAACTATATGGGGGGGGAGTGTTTGCTGAAATTTGGAATGTGGCCAACCTTAATTACTTCTATCAGCATATACTCAATCACTGTCTTCTAAAGAAGATAAGGTTGAATTTCTGAGAAGGGAGAAACCTGTGTTGTAATGGGCAGAGCAGAAAGAATTTGAGTAGCAGAGGTCTTGCAGGGCTCTCCTATGTGCAAGGACACTTAACAGCCCTATCGCAGTCCAAAAAAATTAGTACTGTAGTCCATGGGTGAACCAAACTAATGCAGGAGCACTTCTGAGGGACTCTGCCTCATGGACAACCTGTGCCAGAGCAGGAAGACTCCTGGGAGTCTGCAGATATGGGGATCCATTTCCTAGGTCGAACAGTACTTAATGAAGCAATCAGATCTTTTTGTTGTTTGTCAAGAAATTGACTAAAATTACTGGAGTAAAGACATGGCAGACAGTGCATGGCCTGTTTCAGATTTTGTCTTTTCTTCTCGCCCATTATGAGGCTCTTCAGAATAGCAGCTGAGACACTGTTGTGTCTATACTATCTACAGCATTTCTCTCTTCAGTTTTGGCTTATGTTTTTATAAGCAAGCTTGCACACAAATACAAATGTATCTATACAGTATTTCTGAAATTTTTGTTCTGTTGAAGAACCTTCACATTTTGAATGTGATCTGTTGCATTTCACATGGTTCTCATGCCTTACTCATATTCTTCTCAGGCCTCCTGAACTGAGTCAATTGGACATATCATGGAAATATTTTTACATGAGAATTGGGTGAAAAAAATGTTATTTAGATCTTTAGAACAGACTCTTCAGCTTGTTATTATAGGCTAGTTAATCCACAGCAAATAAAATTGAGAGTTGTACATTACTGTCTCATTTTTTACTGGAGGAAAAATGTTTCTGCCACCACCATTTTTTGGTCTAGAGATTCCAAGACACTGTTTTCAGCTTCACAATGGTTAAAGGAGGATTGTGATGGTGTTTTTATTCTATGTTACATAGAATCATAGAATCACTCAGGCTGGAAAGACCTTAAAGATCACTGAGTCCAACCATGACCTAACCAAACTAAACTAACAACCCTCAACTAAATCATGTACCTTACAGAAATATTACAGTCATTAGAGTCACAGAAATATTGCAGTCATTACCTGCTTATAGCAGAAGTTGGACAACCCCGTGTACATTGAATATACTATTATTTGAATAGGCAAAAAAGACAGCTTTTTTCATTTTTGGGTAATATTTCCATGTATTTCCTGGGGGAGGGGATCATGGAGCAGTTTTCACATGAGAATAGTACTCCTGCAGCATTAATTTTTTTTTTTCTGTAGTTTTTGAGGGTGGATCAAGACAAAGACCGAGAATGCAGCCTGGACTGTGCAGGTTCTCCTCAAAAATCGCTTTGTGCATCTGATGGAAGAACTTTTTTGTCCCGGTGTGAATTTCAACGAGCAAAATGCAAAGATCCTCAGCTGGAAATTGCCTATCGGGGCAACTGCAAAGGTGAGCAAATTGAAACTTTACAATATTTTCCTTTGATCATAATGCAAAATAGTAGACAAAATAGCTTTTGAAATTAAATGAATATTGAGAACTAAGATTGCTGGACTTTAAGAGTTGCCTGAAAGGAAGTAGATTGAAATTTGTCCTATTGATTCTATAATAATGTGCTACAAAGACTTAATTTAATCTTCATCCCTCAGCAAAAATGATTCCCTCACCTCCTTACACTATAATAAATCATTAGGGCAAGCTTAGAGTAATTCTGAAGACTGTTACCTCCTGAAGTTGCTTTTCCATTTCAGCTTGCTATTTTGAGTTAGAAAGAGTTGAATTCAGCTACATGTTTTCTGACTGTTATTGTTTGCACAGAAAAAAGTAAAATAAAGTCCAAATGGTTGCTGTTGTTTTGGTTTGCTTCAAAATATAATCCCCCCAATGAAAGTATGTAGAAGTTGCAGGGTTTTTTTTTACGTAACAGAAAGTTGTGTGAACCTTCAAATGTAACTTCGAAAAATTAATTAAATGATTTGTAGTGCTTACCGCCCTCACAAGCTGTATCCATCTACATCTACTCTTTTACTTCTGGGCTTCCTTTTGCAGAAACTGCAACACATGATCCTAGTGGTCCAGCTCCAATGCTTTCACTTTTCATGAGTTAACCTTTTCACTTTTAGAGTATGCTGGTGCTAGAGACCTCAGCTGTCATGCTAAGAGATACATGACATAGTTCCCTACTGAAGTGCACACAATTATCTTTTAAAGTGCAAGAATAGCAGCACTCATATTTACTTTCCCTTTCTCTCTGTCCACAAAGGAGAGGCGGGAAGGCAGAAGAAAACCCCAGGGACCACACAGATTCAACCCGTAGGAGGCAATTTTCCACATGGTCTCTTTCCATTAGCTCCAGTAAGCCTATGAAGCATCAAGACTGTTTCAAAGAGACATTCAGTCTCATCTTCTGCCTAGATGAAACACTGTGCTCATTTTTCAGCCCTTTCATAATAAGCCACTGTATTAGCTGATGGATCTATTTACTTATGTGAACAAGGATAACATAACGAAGCTATCTGAGCCAAAGTTTTTGTTACACTTATGCACAACAGAGAGAATTATTGTGAGCTTTATTTCTGTCCATTGTGTATATATATTTAGCTCGTTATATGCTTCAGCAAAAATGAGTTTTTCAAAGTGTTTTTCTTTATTGTTTTGTCTTACCAAGTTGTTAATGTCATCTGCAAGATTGTTTTTTTCCATAGAGGCACCTTTAATTGCCCTACCCCTAGTGTATCCTGCAGTGCTGGCAGGTTTTCTGTCAGCATTTGGAGAAATACTCATTTTCTATGCATTTATTAATGTGTAGCATGTCAGTACAATTGTAGACTTGGAATTAGACACCTTAGACAGCTTAAATATTGCTAGTAACAAATGCATATTGTGCCTTCATGAATCAGATGCTTCTAATCTTTTGATTAAAAGATGCAAGCATCACTCTAATGTTGAAATATTTCTTCCTTTGTTGGGCAGTAGATCTCGCTTGCCAAAATCATGCAATATAATAAAGATATGATACAATCATATACCAAACCAGCAAGGGACTAGTGCTATTTTCATTTAACATTTTCTTCATATTTCTAACTCAGTCAATGTAGTACCAAATTTTCAAGTGGTCACTGTCTTTTTTTCCTACCTATTGCTGCGATCATTAGAAATATTTCAAGCTGTGAAAACAAGTTTTAGAGAAGGAAAAGATGATGCACTGGCCTAGCAGCTGCTTCAGTCTTAGTACTGATACTTTTGGTAGTCCATTCAAACGTTCTCCTGGGAGAGTGGAGGAAATCCTCAGATTAAGACCCTTTGGGGGCCAGTTGCTTTTGAGTAGTGGAATTAACCAGCAGGTGAGGCTTGACAAAGGAGTGAAGAGTTCTTTTATTAAACTAAGCAAAAATGATGGTTCAAATTCAGGGTAACTTTCAAGGTTTCAGTATTTGTTTTCATTCTGTGTTGGAATGAAAACAAATTCTTTTGAAAGTGTTCATGTCTCCCTAAAACCAACAAAAATAGCACGTTAAAATATTGGTTTTGAATCAGATTTTGAAGTTGTTGACATTAGTGAAAGAAGCATCTATTTGCATGAGGAAGTTATGAGTCCTTCCCTTTCTTTCCTACATTCCCTTCCTTCCCTTCTTTCATTCCTTTCCTTTCCTACATTTCCTTTCTTCCTTTCCTTCATTTTACAATAAATACGTATATTTTTTCAGTCCACTTGCACATGGTGCTGGAATTTTTTTGCTAAACTTGAAAAAGTTATAAGTTATAACGCTGGGAAATTTCCTGCCTGTTTTTGCAGTTTCAAAGGGCTCAAATGATCTGCATAAACCGTAGATGAACATCCACATTTTTTTAATACGTTTCCAAACAAAATCTGAACTCAGAAGTTCTGGAAGCTTGCCACTTACTTGATAGAGAAGTTTACTGTGTAACAAGATTATGAATCTAATAAACAAACGTATGTTGACAGTTGAGAAATATTATTTGTGTTAGGGGGATTGTTAAAGCATCACCTGTGACTAGGATCCACTACACAAGCGCACAAATGTTTCACAGTAAATCTGGTCCTGCATATTTCAAGAAACAAAACACAGAAGAAATGTGAGAGTAGTGTGCTTGCTTTTAAACAGGTCAGGAAGACACAGAGGCTATTTCTAAATTACTAAATTTAACAGTGCCAGGAGACTGTATGACTGTCTGCTCTAGTAAGTTCGTAGAGCGATCCCTGCTATGCTTTGAGCACAGGCCAGTTAGTATTTTCCCTAAGACTTTATCTTTGTGCCTTGGGAGTTACTGTGGGCTAGGGATGGTCCTCAGTAGGCTGTGTGCACAGAGCCACCTCTTGTAGAGGTTTAAAGCCTATCAACCTGAGAACTGAGCCTAGCTGTTCTTACGTATCATGGTAGATGTATTCCTATGGATAGCACAACCTTGGGAGGTTTCATCTTTTTCATCCTTTTCATTCGTTATTATTTTGAGGCTGGTTTTCTGGAGACTAGCAAATCCCTGTGAACCTGAGTAATGCCCTACTTGCAGTCTTCCAAGCTATGTGGCTTTTCAGCTGATACTCACACACACAGTGCTTCATCTAGAGTTTGAGAGTTCCTTTGAGTCCAGGGTTTGCTTAATTCTTGTTTTCTTTTTGAAAGATGTTTTACCTAGCTGAGGAAATACGGGCTGTAAGCATTTAGGCCTTCCTGAACTCAGCTCTGAGGAGGATAGCGTACGAACTCATCTATGGTTTCTTACCAGTCTGAAACGAAGTTGTTATATGGCTCTGTGAAACTTGACAGAAACTTGGATGAAAATTATGTCTTGTGAAAATTCTCTGGTTTTAGGGCATGCTGTCTTTGACAAGTTTTGTGTAAGCTGTCTTTGTGGTTCAGACGATGAACTGCTTAGGTGTTCAGGGACTGTCACCTGCAAATCAAGGTCGTTGAGGCACAAGGTAGCTAGTACAAACCTGGCTATAATCCAGTGTATTGTCCTGGTGGCTGCTGTTTGAGTTCAAACCTAAGTACACACCTGTTTAGTATGTGCTTTGTTGAGTGAGCTCTTCTTTCTTCATATGAAGAAATTTAAGGATGACTGTCATAATCTATGATATATAGGACTACGTATAACAGGTTTGTTTTGTTTGTTTGCTTTGTTTCATGGAGCACCTTGTATTTTCCTTCTCAAATACTTTCTCTCCCTGTAAATGGTTGGAATTGCTCTGTAAAATTTAGTCTCATCTCTGTAGAATGATACTGTAGAATATGGTAAATGGTGAAATCAATAATTTTTCTATTACGTTTTTTTTCCCCCTGCTTATTCATGCTACTGAAGTTTTTCCCATCAACTTCAAAAACACAAACTCGTATTTTTCCTGCAGGAATTTTCAGATAAATTAAGGTTTTTCAAGTCTTTTCCTGTGCCAATAAGCAATGTGTGTTACTTTTAAACCTGAAATAATGATGCTGTGTGGAGCTGAGTGACATTGAAAGTTTTTTTTAATGAAAATACTTTTTAAATATTTGATTGATATGACAACAAGCTTTAATCCTATCTAGGTTAATGGAATATTTAAGATCAGTGTCATTATTATTCTATGGCTATGGAGACCCTCTTTCTCCATTGGAAACCCTAGATACCACATGTTAAGATTAACTCATTTATGATATTTTTGAAAAGTCCAGCTGTTGAAAAAAATGCCATTCTTTTATGGACTATCACAGACAGAACAAAAGGTAGTATCTTCATTCTTGTGATTCACATAAAGAACTGGAATGCATCAAAATATGAGTGGAATTTCCCATAGAATCCTTGGAGTTGGAAGGGACCTTAAAAGTCATCTAGACCGACACTCCTGAAATGAATAGGGACACGCATAGCTAGATCAGGTTGCCCAGGGCCTGATCCAGCTTTGCCATAAGGAAGTATTTTGCTATTTTCTGTCCTTAGAAGAGAGAAACACTCAGCATTTCTGTTTCATTAAAATTGAGCTTTCAGCAATAGTGTGAAGTTTCAGTCATTTAAATTATTAGTGTAGTGATTGAATGAATGATGAGGATATATTTGAATGTTATGAATCAATATGAATTTAGGTATATTTCTGTCTTTGGCTAAAACTGCAGGTGTGATGGTTCCTGTTTTGAAGAGAAACCAGTATGTAACTGAGTTGTGGTGTTTTTTTGGCTTGTAAATAAATCTTGGTCCCATAATTCATGAATATAAGCATCCTTTGGGGAAATGTTACTGTTGCTTCATAGCTAAAGAACAGGGTTATGAATGCTGGACATGCTTTCTGAGTGCAGACCTAATCCTATATTCCCTTGGAGGCTGCCCTCAAGCTCAGGTTTGCCTGAGAGCCAGGTGTGGGCCCATTGCATGCTTACAGTGCCCAAGCACATGCCTCAGGTCAGCGGATGGACAGGAACATTGGCTTGGGCAGCCCTCCTGCTGTCTGGAAGACAGGCTCGTGAGCTACGTTTGGGAGGCAGAACATGCTCCTGAGGTGTTTTGTTTGGAGAGAGAAAGCCATAGTGAGTCAGTTTAGTTCTTTTCCGAAGTGCAGTGAATGAAAGAGGGATTGGACCAAGCTATCAATGGATTAAATAAACCTCAGCACATACTGAAAGCTTTCATGGTCTGTAGATTGAGAGAAAATCAGTTTTCACTTGTCTTCCTTGTCTCCCTTTTCTCTTTTATTTTCTATTTCCGTATTTTTGAGAAGGTGTGAAAAAAAGAGGGATGCAAAATTTTTAAAGTAATTTGGGGGAGAAAAAAAATACTAAAATGAAGCAATTGATAAAGATTTTCCCAGGAATATTGTTACAGAGCAGATTCGTATCTCCAAATGCTTCTAGCTAGAAGCTGCCTCCTCCTCTTCCAGACATTTTCTCACTATGAGCACTGCATTTAATCTGTAGGATGACTGCAAGTTTCCAGACTGCAGTGCTGCCAGACTTGACACAAACCCTGTTCAACTAAAGCCTCCTTGTATTTTGTTTCCAAGCCTTCAGTTATGCTGTGTATCAAGCTTCTGTAGTCAAGTGTTAATTTAAGACAAAATATTCAGCAGCTCAGTGAAGAAGTTATATCGTCCCTGAAAACAGAAGGAGGTGGCTTCTGATTTTGCTTTCTAGTAGGTATTTAATGGGAGTGGATAAAAGTGCTAAGTATGTTTGGAATATTATTTGTGGAAGATCCTTTGTTTTTGTTGGTGTTTTTGCATGTCTACGGGCACATGGAAAACAACACAAACAACACTGAAATATTATCCAAAATTTACTGGAGATGGAATTTATCTCTTTGAAAAACAGTCTATTTTTCTTGATCATATTTCTCAATGAGGAGTGTGTCAAAGCCAGGCTGCACAGGAACAAATCATAAAAGAGCCATCTTAGGCACAAAAAGGGTATCTTTTTAGAATTAAAAAGTTTTTTTTTCATTTCTGGTCATGTAATTTTTATTTAATTTTCAAGTTTAATACAGTGTGAAAATCTTAGGTGAAGTAGAAACTAGTAGTGCTAAAGCAGTAATACTGCATTGGAGACTTGCAACTATTTGTAGTTTCAAGCTTTCTTGGACTTTCAGAGCAAGAATTTTAAATTGGCCCATATTAGGCTTATCCAAACTATTTATCAAATCACTGTTCTGTCAGAAAGCCTAGTCTGGCCTCTGGTATGCAAAATATCAGAAAGCTGTAGCCTTAGTTTTTATTGCAAATATTTGATTCAGTTCTAGTCAGACTATCTCTCTCCAAATGTGACTGTTAGCAAACCGGGAGAAATATTATTGTGCCAGGAAGGATTCCAGCACAGCATTCCTTATTTTATCTTAAAGCTTAGCTATCTACATTGCAGGGTGGTTGCAAAACATGAAAAAAAGAAGACAACAGAAAGAACTCCACACTGCCTGCCACTGTTGGATGCCAGTAGGGGAGAGTTTAGACCAAGACTACTTTGCTGTTTTGTTTGAATCCTGAATGCAGCAATAAAAATAAATAGTGAAAGAATCAGCCAGCCCTTGTCACAAAGCAGGTCTTTTTTTTTTTTTTTAATGTCTGTATCAGGCTAAATGTCTCTGCAGGCATCCTTTCTGACCCAAAAAGCTAATAATCTCTGCATCCTTGAAACTGAAACGTTAAGCACATATAGCTTGTTAGGTGTTTCCTACTACTAAAGGCTACTGCTTCGTATGTGCTTTGTTGATACAGGTATGATCAGTTATTGCATTGAATATGCATTGTTTTAGGCCAAATCTCCTAGAAAATTTTCATGTTGTGAGTAGTTTGTGCCATGGAAACGAAATTGTGCTCTGAATGAAACTTTTAGATGCTAAATGACCTGCAAATGAAGGCTTTTAGGCTTTTTCATCCCATACTTACCGATTAGCAAAGGGGTACAAAATTAGAAAAGCACAGAGGTAGGAATAAACCTGGTTCATTGTTAGGACAATTCAGTAAAGAGTTCAGCTGGATAGCTTCATGCGCTGTTTTTAAATTTAAGGGCAAGTAATAGTGTATGGGTATTTTAGCACACTGGAGGGACAGCAAGAGAAACCTGTAGTGAAACAGCAAGAGACATTTGGATTACCTGTGTCTATGCTAGATCTGCTTTTTCAAATCTATGTGGATTTAGAAACACTTTCTTTGTCCCATAGGAACTAAGTATATGTGGAAAGCACTCAGGAGAGCATTTTCTTTAAACGATTAACTTTGATTAACCACTTTATAAGTAGTTTTGACTGAGATGTGGAGTGCATTTTATGCATAAATGCGTAACAAGTGCATATCTCACACAGCGTCTTTTGAAAGCAAGTGAAGTCTGCTTTTCTGTATAGGGATTGGGGAAGGTGATTTTATTTTTGCTGAACTATATAGCAAAGCAGGAAACAGCAGATGAGCTAAATGAAAATCTTTTCAATGACACTGATCTATCCCTTGACAAGCTACTTATTTTTCTTTGAAAGAATCTGAGATCAGCAGCCTCAGATCCGCTGTTGTACTAAATGTCATTTTCTAGATGATGTTTACACCCTTGATGAGTTTGTGTTGTTAGTTTACAGATAAGCTTTGACTTTTCATTAACAGACTTTTCCCTCTGATATAACATTCAGATTACAAAGATTTGAAGTTGATGGATTTTTTTCTTTCAAGCTTAGTGTTATAGGTTATGCAGTGTTGAAAATAAGACATAAAACAAAAGTTCCACGTTATGCTGTTATAGTAAGTCTAATTCTGTTTTCAGAATTTCCTTAGTACTACAATTTTGTATCACCCTTAGTGTTATTCCAGGAATTTTTCTGCTCCTGTCCCCTCACGTGTGAAAGAATCTGTTTCTGGATGTCACAGCTGCCTACTGGTGCCACCTCCTAACTGAAAGCTTTTGCTGTTGCATACTGAAGCTTAGCACAGAATTAAGATGGCTTTAAATTTCACCTCTGCCTTCCAGACATTAGACTCCTCTGGATAATTCAGAAAGACCTGTCCAAACAGCTACAACACTGCAATTTCTACAGCTTTATGTATTCTGTCCACTCCCATGTCTTCAGTTAATTACCTCTGGCTGTATATGTCTTTGAGTAATCTCTGGTTGCCTTTCCAGTCTTGGTGCTAAGTCATAGTGGTACCAGCAGCACATCAGCCAATGTACTGTGCTAAAAACCATCAAGCCCTGTGTTAGCCCAGTTTGACATCTAATGCTGTCCAAATGAGGTAATTTAAGGTAAACTCATGCATCTTCATGCTCAGTTTCTATGCCAGGAGTAGTTTTTTCCAGAAAAATTCTGGGATGCAAAAGCCCGTTTACCTGGAGATGAGAGAATACATTCTCTCTGAGTCATCCATTAACATAATTCAAAATTGCACTTGGGCATTTATATCTATAAGATTTTCCCATTGTCTGAATGTAAAGGCAAATAATGTCTAATTTGAGCCTTTTTTTTCACGCATCTTGGTCTTTATTTCAAAAGAGATCTGATCTAAATTATTCCTGTTCTAGACAAAGAGGAAAGTTGAATCTGTATACAAGAGACTTTACTGTGGTCCTCATACATGTCAGTGTTCCCATAAACCTTCTGACAAGCCACTTCTGCCTAGACACATCCTACTAATTCAAGATGCTTATGAGTCATATTCGTTATACTTGTGCCAGGTGCACAAGGGGGCACTTCAGTAAGAACTGGCTTGTTGCACTCAAAAGATTTTACATGGTGAGTCCCAGAATTGTCTTTGCTTCCTGAGCATGAGCAATGGCCATGTGGAAATTTAGCTTCCCTATAGATTAGGATATTACACCTCATTGACTTTGGCCTATTAGGAGCATCTGTCTTGTCTGATATTTTGATGTGAGTTCATTTTTCATCCTTACTTCCAGCCACCGCAGAAATATGTATTTTCTTGTCCTTTTTCAGCTGTTATAAAAGTCTAGCCCTTAAGTGTCTTGAATTTTTTCTTTCCTTTAGAAAATGTGACTGAAACCAGGCAGTAGGTTCAGAAGATGCTACAACCAAAGCAGAAAATGAGATAAGATATAATCTTATAAAGTTATCTTAAATAATAACACAAAAACTTTTTTTGGCTTCAGTAATCCTTCATTTGGGAGGAAGTTATCACCTTTGAATACATAATGTAACATCCATTAATATTCTGAGAAAGAGTATTTTATGTGTCTTCTTTTTAACTTGACATCCCTGTTACATCCTTCCAAAAGGTTTGGATTGCATGTCTGTATCTCAGTTATTCCCCCACGGTACTACACTGATGAAATAAAAAAGCAGATTTGGGAATCATGTTTTGGCTATACAGAGTTTCAGATGCTCAGCTTGATAAAAGAGCTTCCTCATGGGTATTCTGAAGCATAGTAATGCCCAACAGCTTTAAAATGTTTCCATGGTTATATAACACAAAACAAGGGTTCAGACTTGAATTTTATATTTCACTAAATTTGGTCATTGTTGATCTTAAAGCATATTAGATCATCCACAAATAGGAGGCTTTTAGAACATCAAGCTGTTTAGGAACAAGTGGTGGACAGTTTTGGAGAACTTCTCTTTTGCCTTGGCATGTTTTTAGGATAATTCATATATTGGAGATAATTTACAACCCTGATGGTACTATTGCAGAAACCTTATGTGATGGAATTTATATCACTTTCCCTTTTAGACATTTAAACCGCATGTCATTCTAGAAAAACGAGGACAGAGGTCCAACAAAGAAGTGATTTATTTTCAGTTAGAATACTAGCTACATTAAAACCACATGTTATTAAGTACTGTATAACCAAACCATGCTCAGAATAAGGCTTACGATACCGAAGCTTGCCTAAAGTATTTTATTTCTTTTTTTTTAACCCCATACTTTGGCAGCGCATACTTTAACAGACTTTACCTGAGCTGCACAGCACATTGACTATAATTTTCCCTTGAGAAAACAAGTTGTTAAAGTAACAGAGAACAAATTAATTCAGTTCCTTATTATTTTTCTCAAATTTCTGGATGGTTGAACTTTTCTGTCCATTTTAGATGATAATACATCCCTATGAATCTGTCATGAAACAGCATAATACAATTAATATTTTTTAAGACCGAAATTTGATTTTTAAAAATGAAACAACTTGTTCTTTGGGCACATTACCAACATGAACTGTCTGACTCTCATAATGCTCCTGAGAGAGATAAATAAAATCTCATTTTACGAAAGAATAAACTAATGCACAGAAGTAAGGCACACAAGTCCAAGACCAGAAGGAAAATCAATATGAAGATTAGAATTAGAGGCGCCCAATTTTGTGTACGCAGGGCACAGATTCTGAGAAATAGTTTATATTGTCATTATGCTACACTTTCCACACCAGATTGCTTAGGAGCTGAAGGGAATTTTTTGGTTAAAGTTACCTGACACTTGGTGAGATGACCAGTAAAGGATTCATCCTGTACAGGGGGATTTTGCAGTTGCACTAGGGTTCTGTAATGGCCTTTTGCATGCATGGCTAGGTAATGCTAGCACAGGGAGGGTGCCTGGGAGAAGGGGAACTTAGCTGTCTTACCTGTGTTTGACTGAGTAACTCCTGTGTACTGGTAGATGACAAAACCATGTTAAGGTACTTGAGTATCTAATGTGGTAAGGCAAGTGTTGCCTCATTGTCCATATTCTCTTCAGTGTGCAACTTGCATGAGCTAGAAAATCTGTCCTTGCATTTTCTAAGAACTGTACAAACATTCACTAATTAACACAGTGCCCCTTTCTCATAGGTAATAGATGGACAGTGTATGCCCTAGAAAGGATCTGGACAGTTACTGCCAAATAATCTTTAAAGAGAGTGGAGATCAGAAGCAGCAAATTTCTGTTTGTATGCCTGAGATCTTTCTAATTCAGATGTTACAGTCACATCTTGAAATCATTAATAGTTCCTTAAGCTTGCCTGGTATTCTCATTTGTCTTGAAATTGCCTAGCTTAAGCAGATTCTGAAGTATTGATTCTGCATCAACAACATGCTAAAATTTGCAGTGGCTTTAGAAAAAGATACAAAAGCTTATGTTATGTCTCTTTTCTTAGCTTTTGAATGCCTAATTGAAATATATCTGTATTAGACAATAGAAATATTTCAGACAATAGCAGCTACTCAGTTAAAGCTTACTAATTTGCTGCCTTGTCTTGGATGGAGACCAGTACCAAGTAGTGCAGGAGGTGGTGAAATGAACCACAGCGGTGGCCAAAAAAAGCCCATGTGGTATGCTTGACTAGTGCCAAGTCTACATCGTAAGTTGTTACACTAAATTTTAGCATGATGTGATTTAATTCCAGAATTATTATTGAACCACCCGCCTGCCCATGTGTTGTATGTTGTATAGCGTAGATATATGTAAACTGAAGAAGAAATACATGCATCTATTTTTTTAATAGCCCGGTAGGCACAACTCTAGTTGTAATTCATCTCACCGCGTGGCTGAAAAAAACTGTGTAAACTCACAGAACAAAGCTATACTCCTGCTGCCTACTTTGCCTTTCCCAAAGCACTAGAAAACTGATCTTGGTGCTGCTGCCACCAGCACTGGAAGAATGCTGTGGGGCACGAAGTGGCAGTTACTGTTTAAAGTGGTTGAAGAAGGTTGTGGGTTTTTTTTGTTGTTGTTGTTTTTTTTGTTTGTTTGTTTGTTTTTGCCTTTTGGCAGCAGCGGAAGCAGCAAAGTTGTCACTCCAAGCATATCTTCATCCCATATCTGAGTTCTTGATTTCTGTCCTTCTGCTTTGTGCTTCACTTTGTGGCCTCTCATCTTTGAGATGGCAAAATGTTAGTTTTGCACACTCTGTTAAGCAGCATGAGCATACTTGGGCAAACCAAAGGGACTCATGAGCTAGACAAATGGTCAAATGTTGGAGAAAGGTGATGGTTATATTAACGGTTAACATATACTCCTCAGTAAAAATATTACTGTCATGAAAGTGAACTAGGACAAAATGGCCCAAAATTGATTGTCTTACATCAGTTTTGTTTCAAAAGTATAATGCAAATTATCTTATATTTTCCCTGATTATAATTCTGATTCTGCTTATGTGGTCTTGGAGCCTTCTTTCCTGCCCCCTTCAACTTAAGGTTATTTTCTACGTTTCTTTTACATTTTGTCATCCAATTGACATCTTCTCCCTTTCTCTAGATGTTTCCAGATGTGTGGCTGAGAGGAAGTACACCCAAGAACAAGCTCGAAAAGAATTTCAACAAGTGTTTATTCCAGAATGCAATGATGATGGCACATATAGTCAGGTTAAATTTTTTTTTTATTATCTTGCATGTCTGAAAAATGATCGTGTGTGTTTGTAACGGGTGAAGAAGAGAGAAATGTAAATAAATGAAATGTAATTTCAAAATGAAATGCAATTTGTCCTAACAGTGATGTTAAAAAAACAGAAGGAAAACTCACATTTTTGTGCCAGTTGAGTCTTGTTGGGTTTGTTTTTTTTCATTGTTGGCCAGTGAAAGAGCCAAACATTACTGTTATTCATATGATACACTCCCTATTCTTCAAGGATGAGACAGCAGAGTCATTCTTGTAGTCGTGTGAATACTTGTCAGATGGTAAAAATATTTGGAGTTTCTGATCTATTCCTGATCTGAACCAGAAGTTGTGTGATTAGAGTCCGTATCAGCGCTACTAGCATGAATCGTACGGGATTATTCTCTTTCCTCAGCTGAACTTTAGCATAAGCAAATGGCTGTGTGCAAGCACATGGCTTATTTACTTAGGTTAGATCATAGAATTCAGTAGGGTCGCATCCAGATGTTTACTCTGTGATATACATTCCAATCATGGTTGCCTTCTGCTGCCTTTATGATACATTTCAATTGCAGGGTTGGGCAGAAGACAATCCTTTTTTTTTTTTTTAAAGCATGGTGAGGAAGTGATACTGGCCCTCAGGTCATATAATGCAATTGATTTCTAAGAGGAATTCCAAGAGTTTCCTTTCTGACAGCTTGGGATATGAATAATGCTGGCAAAAGCACTCTGTCCTGCACTTTTGGTGGTGAACAGTATGTTCTCTATGTGGAAAAAAACTTGAGATTGCTTGCATCAGGAACCGTTTATGTGTCTCTTGAGGAACTTTGTTGTGGGGTTTTCATAACACCTGCACTCTCCTGAAATAGTGCATAAACAACCACATATTTCAATAGTTTCCTCTTCAACTAGATTCTGAGGGACCTACCACACTTTTCTTGAAGCAAACTCTTTATGCTAAAGAATCACATGTATGATGGTCATTATGGTGGATTATGGTTTACCATTCTACATTTTACCGATGTACATAGTTAGCTGGACACACTACTTGTGTTGTGAATGCTTCAGGATGATAGATGCATGTCTGACAGACTGCGTGTGATTCATGTAATTGCTGACAGGTTCAGTGCCACAGTTATACTGGATACTGCTGGTGTGTCACTCCCAATGGTCGTCCAATCAGCGGTACTGCTGTGGCCCACAAAACTCCTCGGTGCCCAGGTAAGGTTTGTTCAGCAGGCTGAGTCTTATGAATTGTCTTACACATAATAGAGTTTAGTTGTGCCATCTGATTAGACTGAATAAGAACTTTTTCTGTCAAAGAAGTTGTTTAGCACAGAAGCAGAAGCTTGTAGAAGGTTTGGAATCTCCATCCTTCAGGATTTGCAAAAGTTGACTGTGCAAAGATTGGTCTATATTTTAAGCTAGCTCTGCTTGAGTTCTTCTGAGATCACTACCAATTTAAATCTTTCAGTGATTCTGTGATGCATCTACTTTGTTTTATAATATAGCTACTGAGGGATTTTTTGCAGTCATCATTTGTATGATGTTTGTGTCTAACTATGTGAAACCATACAACTGACTTGTGGAAGTAGATCTTTACTTTGTAACTCTCATGCTTGTAAATTCATTGCAAAAAAACAAAAACAAACAAACAAAAAACAACCCTAAAGGGCTTTGTTTTTTTTCTGTACGTTTTACATATTTTGAGGAAAAAGAAAATCCAAACTCAGTGAAAAATATTGATTGTGAATGTCTTGATGTGTGATGTAGCCCAGGGAAAGAACACCCACAGCAATTCTTATGAATGGCCAAATCCAGAGGAGAAATAAAATTTTTAAAAAAATGAGAACATAATGAAATCATTGTCTGTAGAAATTAATTGGCAAATTAAATTCATTGCTATGTGTATTGACCTGTGTCTTTCATCGGACAGTTAACAGGTTCACTGTTTTTTAGGAATTTGCTTTTTGACTTTATTTCATTGACGCTGATAATGAATATGAAAAATCCGCAGTGCAGGAACAGTTGCCAGAATTGCTATTCACCGTGCTTGAAGCTGACATAATTGAACCCTTTCAGCAAAAATGGCTCTAAAAATACTTGAACTGTATGTATTTTGTTTCTGCTTGTGCTGCAACACCATTTTCTATCAGAATGGAAGAAATAACTTAAAATTCCAAAAAGCTAACCCTGTAATAGAAACAAATCTGTAAATAAGTTGATTAAAGCCTTGGAGGGAATTTACCTGGCCTGATCATTTCAGCTGTTCAGGTCTCATAGGTATCACGTCATCCTTGATATTTTTAAAAAGTATATGAAAAAAGTAGAGGGAATATAGCGTTAAGTTTTAAGAAAGATTATAAAAAGTTCATTCATTTTTTAAGGTTTCTCATGTTTAAGTGATTTGCAGAGTCTTCCATGCATTTTACCTAGAGGTGAACTTGAACCAGAAGGAATGATTTTCAGAATAATCCATCTTGTCCAGTCTGAAAAGTCACTGTGGCATGACAATGAATTGTGAAAAATAACATAAATATTCAAAAGGATTTAAATACAGAAAAGTATACATTTATTTTAATGAAATTATTGTTTATAACTTCAGCATGCTTTCAGAATACACAGATAGTGAGGGCAGTATTTATGTACTTCAGTGTACTATTAAATAGTGATGGCTTTGGATGTCCTTAAACAAGGCATCTCTGAAAGTGCATCTGGTAGTGACAGAACGGAAGAATGACTTTAAACTAAAATGTGTAGATTTGGCACTTACGGATGTTATTTACTTGGCATGGTGGTGATGGATTGACAGTTGGACTTGATCTTAGAGGTCTTTTCCAACCTTAATGATTCTATAATTCTATTATTCTAAGATAAGGGATATTTAGTTTAGACAGTAGGAATAAAATCTTTATTTAGAGAGTGGTGAGGCACTGGCACGGTCTTCCCAGAGAAACTGTGAATGCCCCATCTCTGGAGGCAGTCAAAGCAAGGTTGAATGGGACCCCAAGAAGTCTCATTTGATGGGTGGCAGCCATGCCCTCAGCTGAGAGTTGGAACCAGATCTTTAAGGTCCCTTCAAACCCAAGCCATTCTATGATGATTCTATGATGATTACTTTTGACTGAAAATTTTGGTGAGTTACTTACTGTACATTTATTATTATGAACATTATTATGAAGGAGAAGCTTCAGGATAGATTCAATTTAGTTAATAATAGATTGATGTGAGAACTATCCTATCTGGAGAGAAACCAAACCTGAGTTCGACTCAAAGGCGCTCGTGTGCCTAGCAGATAAACAAGCAGACTGTTTCAGCTCATTTTGGGAGGAGTGGGAAGGGAAATTAGTTTTGCAGAAATGCTAAGGAGATGGTCATAGTAGCATTTGATTTTAATTTAGTAGCTCCAAAGTAAGCAGACTGCTCCAGTGTCCAGGTGAATACGTAGAGTATATTTCTGCTCCATGGAAGATCTTGGGTAATTTTGCAGTTGTTATTGGATCCTTTGGGACTCTTTCTGCAGATTTTCTACCCTGCTTGTATCACTGCTCTTAAATTTCACTGCTGACCACTTCTCCTTTGTCTCCCAGGAAAAAAGTCCAGCTACAGCAGAACTCAGATATAGATTTGATGTGCTAGGAGATTTGGATGTAGTGTTGGATAAGAGTTCAGTCTTGAATTGTCTGGAGAACCTGTCTCATTCAGTAGAGAAGGCAGCTACAGATTTTCCAAAAAGTTATGTGGTATAATAAGGCAAAACTTTGCTTTTATATTGTAGGATGAAAATCCTGAAGCGCAACTGTACTCCTCTCCCATTTCCCAGTATGTTCAAAATTGCCATCTGTTTAGAATAAGAGGTTTCTTTTTTTTTTTTTTTTTTTTTTTTTCCCAGAAGTTGAAGCTTTCCAGGTCACCACTGATTCCTTTTCACATTTTCTCCTTAGTTCCACCATGCAAAGGAATTATGGACAATATGTTAGTGGGTATACTGTCGTTGGGGAGATATACTCTTGCCTTAACTATTGTTTCAGGAATGCCATTACTTCCAATACTATTAATACAGTTTCTCTTTTAGGATAGAAAGCTATCACATGCATATATTTTTTTGTATCTACAATAGTTGTGTAAGTAATTTTGTGTTCATTCTGCTGTTCTGGTTGCTCTTACTGAAGCTGTGTTTTTTTTTCGTTAGAGACAAGAAATGTGTAAAGTTGCAGGTTATAAGGTGCGTTAAAAAGGCAGAACTGATTGATGTAAAAACTTCAGTATATGTATTAGATCTTTACCTGAAAGAAGAAGCTCCTCTTCCATCCTTCCCAGTTCTTCCCACCCCAACACTTGTTACTGCCAAAACACACCTGATAAATCTCAGAATGCCATTCCACCCCATGGAAATAATCTCCATTGCTGCAGGAGCAGCGGTGAGAAGGAGAGTAAATCAAACACATTCCCATGACAGCATTGAAAAGAAAGCTCCTTAAAAATGATGAATGTCCCCCCAGTCCTTTCACTAAAGAACACCAGACATAAAAAAGACATTTTTATAACTCCTCATCTCTTATCAGTACTAAAGAGAGCTGCAGAAATTCCATAGGCAGAGTCCTGGGAAATGGGACAGAAATAGGTGTTAAATTATTGTTGGAAAATACTCTGTTCTACTCTAGGGTTTTTATGCCATATTAACTGTTTTGGGCTTCTGCCAGTGGGACTGCAGAGATACGGCAGCAAGTATTATTGTTCTGTAATGTAGTTTGGCTACCTCATATTTAAAATGATGTTATCATCTTTTAAGACCAAAATCAAGTATCTTTAAATGTTTACAACTCTTCCTGTCTGTATGATATTATTGTCAGATAATATACTGGAAATGAATGCATTTGGTAAGGTAACAAACTCTTTGGTTTATATTGTATTGTTTTTTTATGTTGGAAAATTATCCATCCTTGATTTATCTAGTTCTTCTGGTCCCATATGTAGTACTTTCCCTATACACAGTTCCCTGTCCACAATCAGACACACATATATCCAAAATATTAAGCAGGATGGGAAATTTACTTTGCTGTTTCTTGATATTACATCTCAAATATTCTTTAGCAAGATATGAGACTTTCACTTTCTCTTTTTCTCTTTATAGCCCACCCACATATGATCAGAATCACAAAACACTCATTATATTCCCTAGAAAGTTTATTGTGCCTCAGAAATCATATGACTGAAAAATGGGCTGAATTGTGGGGTTCACCATAAACTAATGAATGATTCTGTGATTTCATCAATTTTTTTTCTTAATTCATCAAAATCATGAGCAAATGGAGGAGAAAAGGTAAAATGGTACTAAATTCTTCTTAATAAAATAATGCCACTGATTCTAATAGGCCTCCTTGACCTCTCCCCTTCCACAAATATGTGGTGATTTGGTTGTTTACAGTCCACGGAAAATTAGGAAGCAGATTGTATTGCATTTTATGTAAGTTACATGTTGCTGTTTCTATTTCATGTCTGGCTGAAAGAGTGAACATTTGTTGTGAGTATTGAAGACATAATTTCCTAGAAATTTGGAAATCCATCTTGCTATCACTATTTTAAACTAGCAGTACACAAATATATTCAGAAAATGTTAGAAAAAAATGATATAAGCTCTATTATATCTCCACTTCTTTTTGTAATCCACAGCGAATTATGGTCAATTAAGACAACCAAATTATTTCATACATTTCGAATATCTGTCAAGTACTGTTTGCTTTAATTCTGGTGTACGTACGGAGAATTGATGTGGTAAAACTGATAGATAATATGCCTTTTAACTTTTGATCACTATATTTGACCCTTCTGAGAGGAGAAAAAAATCCCACAATTTTCATTTTAAACTTTATTGTGTTAGAGATGGATATAAAGACAAGTGACTAGCATGACGATCATACAAACTGTTGCAGTAGTGAGACATATAACTGAGAAAAAAGGCAGTTTCTTTTTGAAACCTGAAGCCAACTAGCTCTTGTAAAAACTACTAAGAAAACCAATGGATTCTCCGTTTCTTGATGAATTTCTAGGAAGACTGGTGGGCTGGCATTCAGGCTGGTAGAATAAGCTGTTAAAACACACCTCCTGCAGATTTCATTACTCCTTTCTGACCACCACTGCCTCCCTTCCCAGGTCCCCAGTTCTGAGGATGCCTCTCTCCTGCAGCCAACCCAGGCTCAGGCTCTTAAGGCCTTGTCTTGCTTCTCCAACACACGCAATGCAAAGCTAAAATACTTGGTTTGCGAAGGAAGAATTTAATGATGTTATTGGTGTAAAAAAACAAAGACAAATTGTTTAAGCTGTGTTCCTTAGAAAAAATGTTAAATATGAAAATATTTTTTCTGGTTAATTTATTTCTACAATTGCAGGCTCAGTGAGTGAGAAACTGCCACAAAGAGAAGGTGCAGGAAAAGCAGGTAAATATCTTAAATGACCTTTAAACAGGGATTAAAATAGCTGTGGGATATACCCCCTTGATTTTCCATAGGTTTAAATATCAATGAATGTTCATCACCTATTATATTTGCATATATAATATGCATATGTGTATATGTGACATATTGTTCTAGTCTTAGCCCTATGGAATTTGCTGTTTTATGCTGTTTGGAAAGTAACTTTCCTTCTCATAGCCATAATCTGAGCTGTTTTCTCATGCTGTTCTCTTGTCCTGGAGGGCAGATTATTCTGTCTGTTTGACAAAGCCAGCATTTTGCAGTCCCAAGATCTGGGAATGGAGTCCTTGCTTTATCTCCGTATCAGCCAGTACTCATGTCATCTTGGACCCAGCGCTTTGTTCTACACTTTAATTAAAGTGATTGCTTAAATTCATGGCTGGATAATTGTTTTTATTATAGATCACAGTGTGTATCTTGTTGGCTGGACAAAATCTGATGCAACTCCAACATAGCTGGTAGATTTAAATGAAGGGGAGATTTATTTTCTTTAAACAAGATTAAACTCATACTCTCCAAACACTTAAAATGATTTTAGATTCATCTAATAAATGGATTTGGATTCAAAATAACATTCTAAATTTTGGTGCCAGTTAGAATGGGATAAATCAATTTTAAAGAAGTTTCTCATACTTAGTGTAAATGCTAATGACTATCCAGTTTTGTCCACCATAAATGTACAGGATTACAGGTTTTTTTTTTTTTTTACAGCAGTGTAATATATCCCAGATTTAAGAAATCCGCTGTACTGTTAAGAAACTCAGTGCCTTTTTTAAGACTAGTAATGATGAGGTACTTGAATAAGCAGTGGAAAATTGATCCTTTGTGTATTTCCATATAAATTTTTGAGAAAATTTGTTTTGGGTCAGTACTTTTATTTTGACTTCTGAACTTTATGGACTATTCCGTATATAAAATGTTTGGGTTTTACTGTTTATGAATGGGAGGGTAGAGCTGCTGAATTCTGTGTGAATGCTCATAGAACAAGGAAATTAAATTAAGACAATGTATTGTGTCTCCCTTTGCATCTCATGTATTTGTTTCTAAAATGGCACAGCTGCATTTCACTCACACCTTGTTTTTGTTCTCCAGCACAAGCCTGTGGCACAAAGGGCCGATGTCCTGGTTCTCAGGTGGTCCATGGCTTTTCTCAGATACAGCTAGCTCCTTCTCCCCACCCTTCTAACAAGTCACTGCCCTATGCTTTAAATGAAATAGCATTGGCAGAAACATTACAACTTCTTTAGGACCATCACAGAAGAATGAACTGGATCTGTCATCTGAGTTAAAGATGTGTGCTTTTGCCTCATAGTCAGTGTAGTAAAAATATTTTATATTTCTCCTTGACAGAGCACAAGAGTAGTTTTTGGAATAAATTCAGAATGCTCCCCTTCCTGCCCCGTGTCCCTCAGCATGTTCCTCTGGACTAACCAGAAGTGCCCAGGTAGAGGAACTGATATGCAAACCCAGCAAACTTAGGAAGGTCCTCAACATTCCTGCTGATACAGAGGATGTGCTCAAACTTGTTTGGTCCTGATGACTATACTCAGGAGTATAAATGCAGCCTGAGACAGTCTCTTCTTCCAAGATGCCCCACACAAACTCAGAAAGTATTTCCTAGAGGGCCATATCCGTTGCAGTTGAACATCTCACTTTCTTGAGTATTCCAGTGCTGAATGAAAAACTCCAGCTGCAAATTTTGGAGGTCAGGAACTCTGCTTGCATGTCTGCAGATCTGCATGTTAAATCAAACAGGAACAAAACTTAAAGGGTTAAAGTGTATTTCCCCTGCACCATAATTTTCTCCTTTAGCCAAAGAAAATATTCAGACTATATGAAAAGCACAAGTGTTAGAGATGGAAGCATGTTTCTTCTGAATCTTAGTTGACTGCAAGACCCTGTTCTTATTAAGGGAACTCTGATAACTGAATGCTTTGTTCATGTATATGCACATATGTAGGGGAATGCAGGTGCCAGTCAGGAAATCCCGTGAAGTTAACATTTTAAACATCTAATTAATATGAAGAGCTGCTCTGTAATTGTGATGGTATATTAAATTTTGTTTTGAACAAGGAAGTTGTATGTGCTTCTTCATTCTTAGCACAAAACATTTTTATGAAGAGACACTCTGACAGAGCACAAGCAGAAAATTAATGTGAATATCCTCCCTCACATTATGGATACTACAGGATCTGCCATAGCAGATCCAGTTTTGGGATGCTATTGCCTTTTAGATTACCCAGATGTCCTGTACCAAACATTTGATTTGATGGAGATGAAAAGAAAAGCTCTTTCATTTTTTGGGGGGAGGACCTAAGACCAGTTCTATGACTGTTAATACTTCAGTTAAGCATTTGAATGTTGGGATTTTTTAATGTATTTATAGTCATAAATTGTGCCTTAAATGCTGCTTAATAAATACTGTTTCAAGGAACAGAGTTCTTTACCAAGAGTATAATTTTAATTGGGCTGATAACTATTAAACTTTTCTATTGTATTATAAGAAGTATATCTTAATTTCAGGTAATAACTTAAGATCAAATCAGTCTCAAACTGAAACTGTGTACAGAAAGATGATCATAGAAAAATGTTAATTAAACCCAAAACAGAATTTGTGGTTTAGCTCTTGGTAATATTTACGCACCCAAAACTGCCCTCCAAAAACCTGGAGATTTTCTGAATCACGTAGAGATCGATGATCTAAATGCCTATCTTTGTTTTCAAGACACTGGGATGTTTAATGGCCTCTCTGAAATTAACTAACATAATAACACCACATGGGAGACACCACAAAAATGCCAGAAAAAAACTAATGGGAACTTGTGGTCTGTAATATCATTAAAGTATCTTGTCAGTATCTTGTCACTGCATGGACAGGATAAACATTCATTCTTTAGAAAAGTCTCCTTATGCTTTAGTTAAAACATTTTGCAATGAAGATAAGTTCCTATTGCTGCTGCTTTACTTTTGTGAAAAGCATTGATTTCGTGTCTCTAGGTTTGGTTTTACGCGTACATCAGTACTGACATCGCATCTGTAGTGGTTGTGAATTAGCCTTGAGATAAGAAGGTCAGAGAGCTTCTAAACCCTCTCCATCAAAAGAAAGTTCCACAATTACCTTCATTTCTAGATTTTTTTGAAAATTCCCGGAAAACAACCTGGAAGTGCTGCTGGTCTGAGATCCAGTTGTGAAACTATTTGTAATTCTCATAATACTCTCGAGTGAAAGATGCCATTTGCTGCGGGGTACCTTGGTCTTGGTGTTAGCTCCGTTTTATGGGGAACAGCAACAATGATAAAATATGTGATGTGAAGGTCTGCTAACTTGTATTTACTCAATGTCTGAAATAATTTTAAATGACAAAAACGTGGTATGGTAAAGATTTCAAACTGCTAATTTAAATCTTTCTCATCGTGAAATTTTATTTTCCAGCACTGCTTCCACTGTATTTTACTGGGATGAAGATTATCCACACGCTCCTACAATTTCTGTATATTTTCATCCCTGTTGTTTTGCAGTAATGATTGACTGTCGTCTAATGGAGATAGCTGTCTAAAGGATAAGAATGATGCAAGCAATGTTCTGTTTCTTTAATCTGTGAATCTTGTTTATAGTCTTGCTTTGTTTTAAGGTGTCAACATGTCTGCAACCACTTGTTCATCTCAGGCTGCTTTTGCTTTCACAGGGCTTACCTCAGAAGTGCTCATTTTTCAATTATAATTTATAGGAATCCATGTGCATCGTTAAAAGTGAAGAAGTACTATTTGGGAAGCAACCTGGTCACTTCATGCCTCATCAAAGACCCTGCAATCAGTTGATCGGCCGTAACCTTAAAATCCATCTATTTGTAGTCTGTAGCCTGCAGATGTAATGTATCTGTGCTATGCAGTTCATGCTAATTATGCTTAAATTTCTGTTTGTTTACCGGCCGGGGCTATGTGCAAATCATTAGCATCAATCACGTATGTACACTTATTTAGCTTACTCTCATAATTGTAGTCTCCTTGCAAATCTTTTCCATTCTGAATTCAGATGATGCCTCAGCTCCTGCGCTGGAGACTCAGCCTCAAGGTGATGAAGAAGGTAAGCGTCAATAGGAATTTTAAGTGTGATATTATCTAATGCAGTAGAGACAGCATCAAATTCTACCTTAAAAACTAGGGTAACTGTGTTGGCTAATGTGACTTCCTCATATTAAAAGAAATTAAAAACCTACCTTTTTGGGAATAAGTCAAAAACCACAGACAGTGAATTGGATGGGATAGTCCTGAGGTGACACTTCAACTGCGGGTTCCTGACAGCAGCAAATTTATTACCAATACTCGGGGCACAGGCAGGTTGTAAACTCGAGCCACAGTGGAAATTAAAACTG
This sequence comes from Bambusicola thoracicus, assembly GCA_002909625.1. NCBI lineage: Eukaryota > Metazoa > Chordata > Aves > Galliformes > Phasianidae > Bambusicola > Bambusicola thoracicus. Next base: position 7,586 of record PPHD01002091.1, on the reverse strand, counting down.
AATGCCCAAACAAGGAAGCTAAAAGTGTGAATGCACACGCTCAGCATACGGTGTAGCAATGTGAAGTTGGAAGTTGATGTTTTCTCAGGCTTATTTGCATCTGGGGAAATTCAGTACTCTGTGAATGGAAAGCTCAAGGCCCATATGCAGTGGTAGTCGTGTATTGTGACTATCTTAGCATTCAGTGCAAGTCTCACAGAATCTGATCTAAAGGCACTACGTATTTTGGGTCTGCATTGGGTTATTTTTATTCTGTTTAAATATGGTTTTATTTTACAAGTGTTTATTTTAACCCTTGGTATAAATGGAATAAGAAAAACTGTTCATGCCCTTCTGTGACTAAAGATTTATCTATTCAAATACAGACCAGCATACCCTTTTTCCTTCTTAGTATCCATGTATCTTTACAACAGAACATGTATTATTCAGCTGCTAGTAACTTTTAGAAAACTGTAACATTTACAAACTTTGTCTTTTTTTTTTTTTTCCCCTTAGATATAGCTTCTCGTTATCCTACATTATGGACTGAGCAAGTAAAGAGCAGACAAAACAAAACCAATAAAAGCTCAGGTAAGAAGCTGTAGCATCCTTATTTTGTAGAGGTTCTGTGAAGGCTTGCATTGAACCTTGCTTAAACTGCAGTTATGTGAGTGAAATGCTTTTTTTAATAATCATTCTGCTTCTGTCTTTATCATATGATAGTGAATTAATGATTTGCTTTCTGATAATTTTGTTGCCTTGTGGCATGTGTTGATTTGTATGGAAACAGTTTTGGCCAGGCTTCACTAAGTATAAACTGCCAGTACTCCACTTAAGTCTCTGGCTCATACCTATATGCATTTGTGAGTGGATCTGACATTTATTTTTGTCTCCCTCTTTTATTGTCCCTCTTTAATTCTGTCTCTTTGTTACCTACTTTTATTTTCTTTATTTTTTTCTTTCTTTCTTTTTTTTTCTTTTTTGGTGATGTACAGCAGGAAGGTACTTGGAAAAGAACAGTGGGGTTTACGTGTATTTGATACTAAAACTTAGAAGGAAAATCTGAAAAGAAGAAATCTCCCATCAGAAGCCAGCTGTCAATTAACAAGAAATTGGAAAGGCAGCGTTACCTGTTGTTTAATTAAATCAGTTCTTTTTTTTTTTTTTTTGCAAACTGATTGCCAATTTAGAGTGTATTAATTATGTTGCCTTTTAAAATAATTGTTAAATTTTTGTTTGACTTTTTTCACCACTTCCCAGAATTAAGCTTTGGAAAACTGCACAAGGAATGTCAAAGTGAATGTTGTAAGACTGAAACCTCTGAAATATTCAGACACGCTCTTTGCATTGGTAGGCCTGGAGTATTGGGACCGACCTCACTGTTCAAACTTCAGTGGGATAATCTTTAGAGAACCTTCCTGAGTTTTCTGGTTTCTTTTTCTCTGGAGAAAAAAACGTTCATTTGAAAGGGAACATTAATGAATCACACGAAAGCACATTTCAGATCCAGTGGAAATTGAGGCTGTGATTTACCTTAAGTACTGTGCTTAAGTATTTTACTGAATTGAGGCCCAAAGGGATTTAAAAAGACAAGCCATCATGGTAGGAAAGGCATATTCTTACTTAGAGGCTTGCAGACTCCTTTATTAAGCTGTTTTTAACATCAAGGCAAAAGTTATTAATGCTTTTTCCTCTCCTTAATGCACCAGTAGGCACTTGGGGAAAGGACCATAAGCAGTTAGTAGAGGAGAGAAGCAAACACTTTCCGTGCTGAGATTTATTCTGTCATTTCCTTAGCCAATGTCAGCAAGAACAGAAATGCTTCAGGATTTCTCAGTGTTAAATCTGTATAGAAATATGTCACTTACAGAAGTGTTTATTTCATTTTTACAGTGCTAGATTTACTAGTCAGATCTAAAGCAAAAGTTCTTCAGTTTTTCTGTGCTGTTGCAGGAAGTGAAAGCTTAAACATATGCACAGAAAATTAGGGAGACATCAAAGAAAAGGTGGATTTGTAACTGGAAATTTGTCTTCTCCAGTCTTTCTAAGGACATTATTTACAAAAGAAGAGAGACTGGCAGTGTAGTCTGTCTGTATTGTGTCTGTATTGTGGCCTGTGGTGCATTAACATCTAAAGCCTGACAGTGCTGGATTTGCTAGCAAGAGGGCTTGCTCACAGCTGTATTATGTACGTAGGATCATGGGAGGGCTTATACATGTGTGTTCTGCAGTCATGACATAGCCAGCATTGCTTTAGTACCTGGTGTTCCAGAAGGGCACTGCTTTATCTGCTAGTACTTCTCTTATGTATGTAATATGACATTATCAATCCAAATGAATGTAGAGCTAAAAACAGTCTTCATCAGCTTTGTTAGGCAATATCTCGTGGATACTGGGAATACAGTGTGTGTCATGAAAATGTATAAGTTGTTTTGATGACTGGGCCTCACTGACTTTCAGTAACAAGGCCTTTCAAAGTCTTGAAAAAACTAGGTGAGATTTTCTCCTTATTACCTCTCAGAGTGGTGCCAAAGCTTTTCAGAACATACAAGAGCAGAACTCTGGGCTGATTTACGTGTGGAATAGGAAGGACCTCATAACTGAATCCAGTGGATTGTAAACTAACCATGTTTGGACACCTAGGCTTCAATGTGAGGGGTAAATACAGATGTCTTCTTTCCTAAGTTTACTTAGCAAACTCTGATTCAGACTTGGACATACAAATAAAACTTGAAATATATCCATCTGAGTAAAATGAGGAGAATTTATGTCTATTATGCATTGTGCTCATAAAGACAAAAGATGAAGCACAATTTACTGATAATGGACCAAATTCTCCTTTTTTCTTCTATAGTAATCCAACTGCTTTCCAAGAAATTCTTCCAGTGCTAATAACACAGTGACTCAGCCATGCCTGTATGAAATAAGCAAAATTAGGCAAAGTAAGATCATAATGCTAAAAATTTTATGCAACCCCCAAATATTATATTGAAAGCTGCCTACGTTTGTCTTTGCTTTAATTTTTTTTAACCTGAGTATACGTGCTAATATGACACAATCAATAAGGTGCGTCTAGACCTGAAAAATAGACCTCCTTTGATAAGATCAATTGACTACCATGTTTTTATGAGGTAAGAATTGCAGGTGATTACATTATTATTTACATTTATTATACTCATCTGGAGTATTTTGCTTTTGCTACTCTGTGAATGACCTGGCAATTATAATTTGCCAGTAAAAGTAGTGTAAACTTTTAATTTTCCGAAGATAAAAAATGAACAAGAATACTCTCAGGCATTATATTAGTTATCTGTTTGATTTAAATCAGACTGAAATAATTTAGCACAGAGATATTTGGGAGATTTACAGATACAGGGCATGAAATTAATGAATTATATATACATACTGTATAATGACTTCTGGTGCATATGCTGTTTTCTAGTTCAGAGAAACAGACCTTTGCTGCTCAATAAAGACATTTGCAAAGTGGTATTTAACCTATCAGCCTTTGACAACAAAAGGTGACTCCTGGCAACAACAAAAAATAATTGTTGGATCATGTAAGAATAGCTCTGTTTAAAGTTATGGATTTGACTAGAAACATCCAACTCTCTCCATCCATATTAGCATGTTTTGCATTTTGAAGATATATGTATATTTTGGTCTTTTCTTTCCAGAATCTGACTCCCAGAATAATACAGTATTTGCTGAGAGTATGTTTTGTATATATGGCTCTGTGCCTTGTTGGATAGCTCAAGACTTTTTTTCCCAAACTTCTTTGTACTCCTGCACTCCTAATTTCTTTATCCATTTCATGGAAAATATTTGTGCTTTTGCCACATCAGATTGACAAAAATAAGAACTGTAGCAACAGGTAGCAAAATAAGCTGGAGCTTTTTTTGACCTATGATGTCAAGATCTATATTTACATGAACTGAATCTCACTCCGATATCAGCTGAAAACTCAGCATTCTTTTAGAGCTTTTGTGTTGTATAAAGAACACAGGGACAGAAGATCTTTTGTCTTGAAGAAACCAGGCATTTTGGACCATGTCCTTAGCTGTTTAGTTTACCATCAGGGCTGGGAGCAGGCAGGATGTAGATGGATGCTGCACAACAGTGCAGATACTTTCCCCATCACCTAACAAGGAAAGTTCAGTTGCCTGACAAGAGCTCCAGTTGACCCATATAGCTCTTAGTTTCTTGCTATATCTGTCATACTAACATTTTTTATCACTGTTTGATTTGTGGGAACCAAGATTGCCAATTTCCAGAGGATGTATGCCATTTTTTGAGTATCAGCAAAGGAAGGGTAACTTCATTTTTGCCAAAATGGACAGTGAAGCTTAAGGTTCATTTTGTTAACTTGCATTTAAGAGAGAGGTTTTTCTAGTAGTTTGTTGTGGTATCTCTTCAACGTTCAATAGGCAGTTATATTAATGTGCAAAATTCTAAAAGTACACAGTAATTTCTAAGTGCATATCCGTCCTCCACACAAATGAAAATAAATAATGATGGTGTAGAATTTCATTAATCTTGCAAATGCAGAATGCAAAAGCTCATCCATAATCTGGAATATACTTACGTATGTGCCTAAGAAGATTCTGGTGATAACATAATTCACAAGAAAAGAGCCAGGGTTAATAATGTATCCTCCAGTACTATGGATATACTAAGATGCCTTGCAGCCCTGGATATTTACCATTTGGTTCTGGCTTATTATTATTAATGTTTTGTATACTGCTTCCTCAAAGATGGAACAGAATGGTATTATTATAGCTAATGATTTGCATGTTCGTTGATGAGATTAGTGGTTTATTTAATGAACACTGTAAAGAGTGATTGAAAAACTAGGGTTTTGTTTTGTAGATAATCTGGTATTACCAGTAGAACAGAAGACAGGAAAAAATGGTCTCGTTTCTTTGTACTTCACCAAACTTGATTTTGATTCATCTAAAATTTTAAGCACATGGAATCCATGGGTAGTAATTTAGGACCCCTGGATGTCCCTGGCAGAACTCACAGGCTGTGGGTCCACAGCAGTTCATACTCTACCTGCATACTGCTCATTCACTCACTTGTCCGTGTGTAATCTGGATCAGGCACAGGCACGTGGTCATATGATGTGGTGTTTATACCAGCTTTATGACTTCTGCCAGCTTTATTTGTATATGCTTGAAGCAGGTACCGGAGGACAAGCCATACATGCACTAGCATCAAATAGAGTCAGTGGAGAGGAAACTCTGTTCTTGCATAAAGCCTGCAGAGGGAGAGTCAGGCTGTTAAAATTAACACATATATAGAAAAATTAGTAGATCATGTGATTATAGCATTTGTGATCTAGAATTAAGAATTCTCAATCAGAATTTGTTAACTCCTCAGTCTTTGGCTTTATGGAATTCAGGAGTACCAAACCTTCAGCTGCCGTATCTGGATGTTCTAGTAATGTAGAATCATCTTTATTTTCATTCTTGGCTTTGGCTGTGCGCATGTGAAAGGAATGTGCAGCTTTTTATTTAATTTTCTGAAGTAATGGAGTAAATAGTGTTTTATTACTTGCATTTTGCTACAGACCATCATTTTCAAGGCTTTAGAAATCTGTTACAAGTTTTAATTAATTAGCCCCAGAGGGCTTGATTCAACAGGAGTTTCATTTCTAAAACATCACCTGGGAAAACATAGGAGTGCACATATAGGAATGTAGCATAGGCTGGCTGCAAATGTGAGTGACAACAGTATAATGTCTACGTGAAGACTGCAAAGTAGGAAATTGAAAAATCCTGGTCTTGTTTAATGTAAATTGCAAATTTTTATCATTGAGTATACCAAACTCTTTCTTGCATTGTCTGCCCATACAGTTTGAATCCATTGGTAAAGCCTGCCAGTGAAACTGACAAATTTGACCGAGGGACATTCTCACAGTTGAACACAGTTTTTATTACTGCCTCATCAGACTGCTTTAAAGCACTTGTACATATGAGTTTTCTCACATGGAAACTATGTTGGTTGTCAGTGAGGTTTCTGTTTTGCTAGCTTGTTTTGTTTTGTTTCTCAGAGGCAATTGTTCCAGAGGGATCCCTGTGCACTGATCATTCCCTGAAAGTCATCTTTTCACAGGGGACCAAGGCAAACCAGGTTCCACACTACAGTGCTCACGTTCATTCCAAACTGAACCTGGCTAATGTCTTTGGGCTGTGTCTGTCTGACCAAAATTCAGTTCCGAATTGAAACAGTCTGCAATTAAAATAATAATAATAATGATAAGTAGCAATGGAAACTAATATAAGAGTTTATGTGTGTATCCAGTCGTATCAGTTCTCATAGCCATTCCTCTACAAGCACAGGAAAATGAGTAGCTTACAGACAGGAAAATGAGTAACCATTCAGTGACTTTGTATTTATTCTCATTTATTGTTGCATTTTCCAGATGTTGCTCTTAGCATTGACTCAACTGAAATTACGTGCAGCTGAAGATGTGTGAGCTAGAAAGAAAATATCTGCTGTGCATTCCCAGTTAAAAAATATATTACAAACTAATTAGAAGTTTTCTAGAAGTATTTTGCATTAGGTTCATTTTGCAATGTGAAGATTTGAGATATGAAGCCAATTGTAACAGAAGAAGATGAAAATGGGTATCATAAAAACTGAGAAAAGAGCACAAGGCACATCTAGTTGCTCCCTTTTTCCAGTTGGGATTCTTAGCAAGTTGTGTGTTGGCCTGCAGAAGTCTTTCTTCTGCAGTATTTCATTCTCAAATTTGCTTATATTCAGCACTAGAGGGGGAGGTGAGGACTTTAGATCAAAATATACAGGTATGACCAAAAAGTCATACCCACTCTGTATGCACTACGCTAGTACTGAACGCATGGAAACTTAGTTAAATGAATATATAAAGTTGACTTGCATAAGAAAATAGCCTGAGTAGGACTGGCTCCTTCACGGCAAACTGCAGATTACGTTATGAAAACAAAGTGTTTTTTTCCCTGTTACTGCCTCGTTTCAGACTTAAGCTTATTTCCCTGCAACAGTTAGTGAGGTATCAGCCACATAAAAACAGGATTTGCATTCCCAAACTGGTTTGTAAAAAGAGACATTAGCTGTAGCTGGAGAAAGGAAGAGTATGAAAATAAGATGCTGAAATGCATGCATCTAGTGTCTTTTCATATGTCCCAGGGTATCTGAGATATGGAAGGTAATATAGCCTACTACAAGTCAATGCTCTTCTGGCACTTACGTTTGGAATGGCATATTGAATCCTGTGTACCTGAGTTCAAACCATGAGAGGTAAGCAGAAGGCAGAAACACTGATTCAAAATAAATTTTCAAACATATCATTTTGTTAGTACGTCCTTGAATTCTGACAGTGGAAGCGTGGTCTGTTTTAGATGGGCTAGATGTCTGCAGGCAGTCTTTCCAAGCATTGAACAAGCTCAAACCCAGATATTATTAATGTGAACTTTATAGCTCAGCTCATCAGGAGCTTAATTTCCTACACACACAAAAAAAAAAAGACACTAGCATTTTTTATTGAAGCCTAAATGTTTTGTGATGACAACTTATCTGGCTTTTGCATTTTCTGAAAATTGTGGGTGTTGGAAGACGTCTGC
>PPHD01002090.1:3320-37962 GCA_002909625.1 Bambusicola thoracicus | reverse complement strand
AAAAACGTTTTCTTTAAGTAGGAAGCAAGAACGGATCAGAAATCAATAATAATTCAACAAAGTTCTTAAATAGACCAGCAATCCTATAGCGGATATTCCTTTTAATATTTTAATCTGTGTTGGAAATTGCAAAAAAAAAAAAAAAAAAAATCATATTGTCATGTAGTAAATTCTTTGACTACTCTGTCACAACTTTTTAAAGCTCTGAATGGAAGATAGTTGGTTTCCTCAGTGATAGCCTGTGCTGTAAATGGAAACAGCTTGGAGTTTTACAGGTGACACTTCTTGGCTTCAGTGCACTTTACGAACTGTTTTGCAAATAAGAGATGGAAAGTATTTGTAGTTCTGGGTAACCTGTATCAGCAGTTGTGACTCTGCCGTTGCTCAAAATCAGGCTTATAGCAGAAAAAGAATGTTTTATTGAAACAAATGAACTTGAAGGATGCAGTGTATTAATTCCAGGGTGGATTTTCTCATGTCTTGAGCTATACCAGGTGTCGGTGCCCTTTTTCCCTTCTTTTTTTTTTTCTTCCAAACTCCAAAACTGGAATTACATGAATTAATATCTTACAAGGTGTTCATAGTTCATGTACATTCACAAGAGAAAAATGTAGGTGCTGCCAGGTAATACTATTTCATTTGGCATGAAAGCAGCCAAGCGAAGGTTTTGGTTGGCAGCATGTGAAACTAATTTTAAGTAAAATATGTGTACAGCCATGAAATTTTATTAGCAACAGTATAGCACCAAGTATTTACCTGTTACCAGGATTCAATCATGCTGTGCGTGTGAGCAAAAGACACGTTTTCATTTGGGTGGATACTCAGCATATATTAAGAGTACAAGGCAGAGCTGCTGATGTTCTGTTTGTTCCTATGGTCTCATTCAGCCTAGAAAAAAAAGTAGCCTGGACCCGTGGACTAAAGATGTGCTAATTCCATAGTAAAGCCTAGGCCTTAGAGAAGTTGTTATTTAGAAGGTGCATAATTGCTTTATTTTCTTTCTTGACGTATTTCACTTGATATATTCTGCATAGGAAGAAAACTGGGTAATTTAAGACATGCTACATAGCAGTAGGAGAATAGGGCAGATGGAGCAGACAACAGGAATGGTCTGCCAGAAGTGATAACTGCAAATGGTTCCTGACTGATGGAATACCAGAAGCTGGCAAGAGGATTCTTGGTTTGTATTATACAGAAACTTTGCCAAATAGAATAACAACTTTTCTACATAATATCTGTAACAATCATTACCACTCAAAAGAGAATTATCTCTGTTTATCAGATCAGCAGAATAACGTAGCTTTTTTGATTTTTATTTTTCTTTAAAGATCAAAACAAAATCTTACTCTGTATTTAATCTTACTGGTTTTGGAATACCTTTGGATAGACCTTTGCTAAGCAAATCTGTAGTACTGTTCTATGAGGAACAACGTATTGCTATATTCAATTAGGTTTGTTGCGTGGTAGAGTTTCTAGACAATCTGACTTGACGTTTTTGATAGTTAATCTCTTCTGCCTTCCTAAAAGATCTGTTGTTTTTCACAAACCACCTGCAAATGATTGAGGGAGAGAATCCATTCAGTGCTATCAATTCTTTGTAATGGCAAGAAAGTTGTTATCATTTCTGCCACGGAGCACAGCACCTTCTTATTTATCCCGAATGCCACTAGATGCAGGTATGCTCTTTTGCCATTTTCCTGCTCCCAGGGCGCTCTCTGCATTCATTTCTTGTTGCTATTTAATGGATTGCATTTTTGTGTTACTGTAGTTGAGGAGACAGAAGGTGTGTGTACATATCACATCGGTTATTTAGGAAAGCTGAGTTAATATGGCAATTTGAATGTTGACCAGTAGCTCCTTGGTTCTTGTCAGGCTGTCGCTGTGGCCACTGATCTCATTTCACCTGTTAATTATTTTTCCCATCTGTTAAATCTGTAATTATGAAGTTACTGTGATTGTAAATGTAGTTAATGGAGTGGTGAAAACACAGAAGAAATCTTTTCAACAAGGTCAGAGTTTGTAACACAGGATTAATTTTTATTTATTTTGATCTGTTTATTTCAAATAAGCTCGAGCTGGGCAGGTTACAAAAATAGCATCATACATTTTAATTGCCATTGTTATTTTACATCTCTACTGTACTCTTAGTGGTAAATTGAAAGAACCAATTATATTACATACTGTACATCAAACAGAATTTCTTAATAAGTACACAGCAAATGACAACATAACTTCAATTTGGTCTTTCATTACAGAAAATTTTTACTAATTCCGTAAGCATGTTTTTGCCCCAAATACTAGATAACACGTAGATCTTGATACTGTTCCCACAAAGGTAATCTAGGCCTCCCTGAAAAGTGGAGAGTGTGAAGATCCTCAGATCAGCTATCTGATTAGGAATACTAGGATGTTATACTTGTTGAAATCTTATCTTTTGAATTGAGTTGAGGTGGGCAAGATAGTTACATGGGCCTCATCCTACAGACCCATGTTGGAGCAGTTCTTAAAGAGCTGCAGCCTGTGGGACACCTATGAGGGATCAGTTCAGGGACAGCATTCTGTGGGAGAGTCCTTGCTCTGGAGCAGGAGAAGGGAGTGACCATGATAGAGTGGCAGAGATATGGAGCATTAGGGAATGAGCATGACCTTCATTCCCCTGCCCCAGTTGGAGGGAATAGGTAGAAGGGTGTGGGAGGGAGAAGATAAAAGAGGATGAATGAAGGGTGAAGTTGTTTTTAGTTTGCTTTTAGTTTCTCATTGCTCTAGTCCATTAGTAATAGGCAATAAATTATACTAATCTCTCTGAGCTGTGTGTTTTGGCCGTGACAGTAACTGGTAAATGACCTCCCTGTCCTTATCTCAACTCTTGAGCCTATTTCTATTGTATTTTCTCTCCTGCTTTTCCTTTTGTAGAAGGGGAGTGAAGGAGGAGTTCCGGTGCAGTGTAACTGTCCGTCAGGGTGAGACCACAGCAGTACTGAATTATGTCTTTAACTTAAGGGGATTTATGGAAGCCATCCGCGATTTTTGAGCTGAGTAGGATCTCTAGACTAGGCTAGAGCCTTAACCATTTTTAAGATCTGAAGACTTCTTTATAAATACATGAAGTAAAAGATGTCTCTGAAATGAAGCCTGAAATCTGAACACGCAGACATGAACAAGGAAGCCAGAAAATACTGTTTCTCCACACAGGCAGTTCTTCAGTAGGTATGTATATATTTGTGCACAGAGAACTTTCCACAAAGAAAGAGCATCTAGTTTTGAAGGTTACTACAAATCATGATAGGCTATTCCCTTTCTGGCATATACAACTTCACTCAGGATTGATTGCATGGATAGATGTCAAGAAAAATAAATGAAGGATTCGCTATCATCTGTCACATTTGACCTTGGATCTTGAAGTCTGAAGGTTATTCTTGTACTAGAGTTGTTTTCTCTCTTGTTCTCTTATTCTTTTTGTCTTTTTTTCCCTCATAGTTTCTTTTGCTAGTCTGTCTCACAAATCCATGGGCTTAGTAGAAGTAATATACTTTCTTGGAACCCTTTAACCTTAAAAGGGCCTTTCTCACGTTAGTGGCATGATGAATTTACTTTTTTTCTTTTATTATTATTATTTTCTCCCTGAAAACACTTTACTAACTTATGGAGGGGGGAAAAAAAAGGACTGACATTGTTTTGCAGGTGTCTGTACTAACACATAAGAAGACCAAAGACTAAAATATTTATGTCTGAGGTACTTCATATAAGCACCGAAAGCCCTGATTTAGAATTCTCTGAGAGAAAAATGTGCTGTAAATTTTCTGAGACATATTTTGATGCCTAAAAATGAGTTTAAATTATCCAGTCTAAACTACTCGTATGTGAAGTTTAGTTTATTTTCAGTGGATGAGAAGATTCAAATCAAAGCCCTTCAGAAAATTCAAGGTGAAGTGGAACCCTTCAGAGTTTTATGAAACATTAGAACCCTGACCTACAGTTCTCTTCAGGTGTGCAAAGATTGTTTTCTCATTCCACTAGATTATGTAGATTAAGTTGTCATTTTAGTACGGGAGGTAGGTACATGTCTCTACATGTCTCCCTTAAACTTAGTAGTTTTGCTTCTGAGGAAGTGCTATGTAATTTATTGAGAGAAACTTTGTTCCTTTTTGTAGATTTTGTGCAGCCTTATTAAGCTTTTGAATGTGCCTTATTTTTGCATTCCAATTCAAGTACACCAAAGCAGTAACACTTCAAACTGCTCCAGGCAGATTTACGGTATTGTCAGTTGAGATTGGACTGTACCAGTTTGCTGTCAGACATATATATGGAAGTAAACTATCATAAAGAATGATGTATTAATATTGCCAGAAACTAAATTTGGAGTGCCATTCATTTTTGTGGTACATCATAGCAAAGCGACAGTATTATATGACCTCTTGTGCCAACCAAAATGAGCCGAAGTAAGTTCAACAATGAGTAATTATTTTTTTAGCTGTTCATTACAGTCCCAATAAAACTGATCAGAGATCAGTTTGGGGCAGTTACAACACCTGTTAGTGAGCTTACCTGGTTTCTGGAAGGTGCTTCTGTGCTTGAAGCCCCAGAGATTATCCCATCTGACCCCATAGGAAGGATGCCAATTTGGTCATGGTAACAAATCTGGAGCATCCTTGAAAGTGGCTGTTTGGGGTATTTGTTCTTTTGAACCCAAATAAGGTTTAATAAAATTTATTTCATATATGACTGAAACGTTTTCTACAGGCCAATCTGAGCAATATAATCTCACTTTATACTATCCAAGGCATAAAAGCCTGTCTTCATAAACTTTTATGTTGTGTCCTTCAGAATTACTTGCAGATTCCTCTTTGTTGCTTATCTCAATTTCCAAGTCTTTTTTTTTTCTTTTTTACTCTTTCTTTCCCTCATTCCTTTAACTTGTTTCCCCTGTTTTATGAATCTCCTGTTTTCCTCTCTTCCCAAGGCTTATACTTCAATTTCTAAAAGCCATTCTGAACTAATCTTTACAGCCCCATATTGCCACTAGCCCATTTTGTACTTCATATCTGTGTAGATAAGCCAGGATGAATTTCAATTTCTTAAAGCCTGCACAAGCATCAACCATACACACCACTCAAGCTTCCTTTCCCCAAGCATGCTCATACATGCTTCAGTTTGTCCTGATGTCTTTTCTTCTCCTGGTTTAAGTGTCCCTCCTGCAGTACAGAATGGTAAGGAATTTCTTGGAATTTACATAGCAAAGGAACCCTGAGTATGCTTTCCTCACAGTTACAACACTTCCAACACTTGTTTCTGGAGACTAGGCACCATGCCTCATTAATATTGCCAGCCTTGTTTCTAGTTATTTTTCTGCATCCTTCTAGCCAAGTTCTCTGTCATTCTGCTCTTGGCAAACTCTTATAGCCTGCAGCATAATTGCTTTCTCAATCTCCTACTTATTTTTGAACTTAAAAATAAATAAATAAATACATTTCTAGTTCTATGAAATCTCCTCTGCAGCTGTCCCACCATGCACTGTGGTTTTGTTGCCATGTGCAATTTCCTAGGAGTTTTCTTTGCTAATTCTTAAGAATCTCCCTCTTATCTGAGGCAAATATACCGTATTAAGTGCTGTACACAGTTTTCAAGGTGCTGTAAGGAAGGGGGATATAAGAAAGAAGGGGGCACTCTTTAGCAGGGTCTGTTTTGATAGGACAAGGAGAAATGGTCTATGAAGGGAAGATTTAGACTGGATATAAGGAAGAAGATTTTTACCGTAAGGGTGGTGAGGCACAGGCACAGGTTGCCCAGAGAGGTGGTAGATGCCCTGTCCTTGAAGACATCCGAGGTCAGGCTAGACGGGGCTCTGAGCAGCAGATCTAGCTGTAGGTGTCCCTGTCCGTTCCAGGAGAGTTATACTAGATGAAGAACCTTTAAAGGTTCTTTCCAACTCAAACAATTCTATGATTCTGTGCCCCCCTTCACATCCAGAGAACAGATTAACCAGATGCTTGCAAAATTGTAAATCGTAAATTTGACCTGTCGACTGAGAGCAACACTCACGTGGTTGATTCTACATTATAAGCCAGGTTCTCAGATAATACTTTTAAATTACCTCAGTTCTACCTCGTTACTTGCACAATGATAACTTTTGAGTCCAGTAGAGCGAATTCACCCCCTCACTTTAAAGAACATCTACACTGATGCCTAACAAAAAATGTTGCCAATTATTCTCAAGTGCTTGTAAGGTAGATGTTTCCCACTTAAGAAAGAAGAGCAAGAACACTGATAAGTTTGGACACTATCTTAGTTCACTTGTGAATATATTACATGGCTTGCTCTGAAAGTAATGCCTCCTATTTATTTCCATGCAAACTACAGCAGATACAAAGAGCACGATAACATTATTTCATAGACCAAATTCTCAGCTACCAAATGCTATTTTTCAACATAGTTGCCACCATTAGCTGTGCATTTTGTTCAGCAATGGACAAGAGCCTGTATGCCATGCTCGTCCAAATCTGAGCTCATTTTGGAGCACCTCTCATAAAAAGAAATCATAGATTTATTCAACAGAAATTGTAGGAGTTCCCCAACTGGAAAACTGAAAACAAATAAAGGCTACAAATAACTGTTTAGTTTCTGATCCTTACTGGAGTGGCAAAGGAGGAAACTTGGAGTTCTTTTCAGTGGTCTGGGAAGGTATGAAGAAGGCCTTCCTTCTGCAGGAATACAGCGATGGTAGTTGTATTTGACAGCACTGTGAAGCTTAATTTAAAATTCATGTACTGTATTTGATTATTAGGATTGCTAATATCTGCAAGCATTTCACTGTCATTTTTTTCTATCGAACAGCTACTTTTGTTTTCTCATTTTCTGTGGCGCAGTTCTGGTACAGTACAAATGATATTTCTCTAATAAATACTGAGGGCTCTGTCGTACTGGCAGTAACAAACTGTTAGTGTCGGTGATAAGTATGTCAAAAAGGTGGTTTGGGGTTGACATCAACACCAAAGGCACAGTTTTCAGAGAAGACTGTCAGATGCTTTGCACACTGCTTTATTACAGCAGATTTCTTGACTTCTCTATTATGGCAGAAGGTTTTTCCGCAAACTCTGCTCTATAACATTTGTTCTTAAAATGAATCCATATCACAAAGTCATGAACATCTGTGGCTTGCGCAATACTGTTTTGGTATCTTGCATTCATAAAGGAACAGCATTATGAACCATATTCCCCTTCACGTTTGGAATTCCTTGCCCCCTCGCTACCTTTTTGCAAGGGTTGTGTTCATCTGGTTTTCTTTATGAGCATTCAGTTCCCTGAGTCACTGAGTACAGTTGCCAGCTTTTTGGAAAAGTCAGCCAATAACCTCACGACATTTGTTTTCTCCTATATCAGGTTGACTCAATATGATTTTCAACTGGAAATAGCAGCAGTGAAGTTTGTTTACTGAATATAATTGGGGCCTTTTCTGATCATCCCTAGCTTGGTGTGCCATTCGTGCTGATGGACTGAGGCCACAAAGATGCATAATAGAGTTCCTTTTGACAAGACAAAACTATTCTAATCTGGGACTTGAACCAACAGCACCATCTGCCATCCTTGATGAACTTTGCGTAAGGATAAAATGACAAAAATTAAGCACAAGGCTAAGTCTTTTGTGAGGCAATGAAGAATTTATGATTCTGCTTCATCTAGCAAGGAATATGAGCAATAGAATCATTAAGTAGAGTGAATGAGACAAATTTAGCTGTCTTTCATATTTAGATCAGTGACCAGTTTTTACCATTTCTTCACAGTAGAATAAAATTAGACAGGGGGATATTTTCTTAAAATATTTATATCAAAATACTTTATTAAAAAGAAACTAAATAATTTGATTTTATTCAGCATAAGAAAAATGCAAAATGTAGAAAAAATGTTATCCTCAACAGTGTCCTTGCTCAGATATGTTAAGATAACTTCAGTTAGAAGATTGCTATCAGTACATTAAGTGCCGTGGATGACCTGAATATTTTTAGGGTGTCAAACATCTGCAGATTTTCTTGTTAAGCGTACTACCCTCCCAGAAAATAAGAACATGAATTGATCCACTTGGATGCTCTCTTAGCTTGAAAGGAAATACTGTTTTCAAGTCTAGCAAATGTCTATGTGTCTCTGCTCCTTTTCTGTATAAGTTTCTGGCTTTCAAGAGGCTGTGATGTGGGGAATGTGTGCTAATGCTTTTGATGATGTAGATCGATATCAAAGCCATGATGATTATAGTTTGTTATTATTTCATGCTAGATGACCTATTCAGGTACTCATTTCTTAGAGATCCCTAGATAACATCTGACATGAGTAGATAACTTTTCCTCTTTTTTCTTCTGTCTTTTTTTTTTTGGGGGGGGGAATTTGGTTCTCTTTTCATTCCTATAGGCAATTTCTCCAGGTCGAGATTAGGTTTGCAAGAGAACTGACTGCTATTACTACATCTGCTTTAGATAAGGGATTTTGATTGCCAGTATCAAGGCAGTGGATGTTGGCAATACCTCTCAAACATGAGAAACACCGTCAACCTCATTGTTTATGAGCAGACTGCTATCAATTTTTAAATGCATTCTTTAAGGAATATCCTGCTCTCTTTTCTCTTCTTGCTTCCCACTGGTATTTTACTACAAAAGGGGGGGGGAATCCTATATAATTTTGCTGACTTCTTTCCTTGATAACTTGAAAAGAGACAGAGGGGTGCCATCTTGGAAAACAGATTTTCCATCTTTCCCTCATTTATCAGTTGTTTTGTCTCTGCTCTCTTGCTCCTGCTCCCTCTATCTCATTGTGGCCTTGTCTTGTAGTTTGTTGTTCCAGACATTTCTCCCAACCAGGCTTTCCAACTCCTCAGTAGATCTCATTGTCTCTCTCACTTTTCATCCTCACTCCTTGCCTCTAGCTTGTTCTCTTTGATTCAGATATTTTTCTTCTTAAACTACTCCATGACCAAAGGCTGGGGTCTGCACAAAGCAGCCTGTATGTGTACTGAGGTCTGGTACTGCTTGCTGCAGTTCAATGTGAGCTTCAGACGCCTTCTCTTGTGTAGAACCCAGCTGCCACTTATGTAGAAAAACCTTTGCCAAGAGTATACAAACATGAGCCTGTTAGAGCCTTGCAAACTGGCCTCATTGAGGTGAATGTTCTCAGGAAGAGCCTCCAAAGACAAGCAAGTGATGCTGCAGCTGTCCTGCAGCAGCTTTCATGGAACGATCTTGAGGACTCTTAAAGCATTAAGACATGGCTGAAGTAGGTAGCGTTATACTGATGTACACAATTGAGCACTAAAAAGATATCCTAGCATATCATTAGTGTTTGTATTCAGTAGAAGTGCAGCAGAGTGGCACTTTATTTATGTCGTTATTTGTAGTAGAAGAGTGCAGGTTTTAGTAGAGAGGTGCAATGTTGAAATCTGCATTTTCAGAGCCAAGGGAATTGATTTCAGCAGAGAGAGTGAAGTGTGTCCCCTTCACCTCAAGTGAGTGGCCTAGCCCTGTTTGTGGAGAAGGCATTCAACCCTAGAATTTCAGCATATGCACAAAATCCAAATGCTGTACTTGTTGCATTGTAGGAGCACTTGCAGGGGCAGCGTAAAGAGGAAAAAATTACACGAAGGTTAGGAAAGCTGTAAGTCTGCATCCACTCCTATATTCTTTGCCTCATCATAAGCACCACGTGGCAGACACATTCCCACCCCACAGGGGACAGGCATTGTACGGACTCATTCAGTGTTCTTTTCCCTGTGCCCTCCCAGCATTTCTTGTCACATTAATTCTCCCCATTCCTAAGACACTGATGTCTTTTTCTAACTGAATCATGGAAAAAAAAAAGAAAAAGAAAAACAACTTCTTTTTCAAATTAATCACTACTCGATCCCAATTTCATGTGCCTTTGATGCCTGGTTTTAATTGCCTTACAGTAGGAAGCTTCAATGAGCAGAGAAATTAAAATTGCAAAAATCCACAGGGTTTTTTTTTTGTTTGTTTGTTTTTTTGGTAATTATTTGTCTTTGCAGTCAACTCTCTCTCTGTCGCTCTCTCTCTGTCTCTCTCAAATGGTGTATTAGTTTTCCTTTCCTGACAGAGTCAAACACTTAACTGCAATCATTGGATTATGCTTCAGCTCCAGAACATGGGAGAGGTGCTGCAAGTCACGAAACAAACTCTGCCTCTCTTTTGAAGCTAGATTTTATTTCAGAAACAAACAGCCATTTGGAAAGCAACCCCGGGTATCTAATAAAGTCTCAGGGATGTTAAGAAGGGGGCAAAACTAAAAATGAAGCACATCATATCCAATTGAAATGCCGCAACTGCACAATTGCTTTTACCCAGAAATTGTCTTCCGTGAAATCAGATTTTTTTCATGGGAGAAGTTTAGCTTTGATCAAGCGCTTTGCCTTAGGACAAGCTGGATGAAGTACTGGTTTCTTGAACTGGCCCCAACCAAACACTTTTCAGCTATCTCTTCAGCATTACAGTGGGTGTCCTTTTGCTGCCTGGGTTCACATGCAGCAGTGTTTCTGTGTCCTTTTCCATGGGGATATGCGTGGTGCCTGTGATCAGAATGCATGTCTCCTCCAGCCAGGATGTGGCATGCCAAGGAAGTTGTGTAAGTGCGTGAGCACTGATGGGAAACTGAGTATACAAGGAATAATGGCAGTGCTTGAGTGGCTGTGCTGTACAGCACAATGGCATCACAAGAGTGCATTTTAATGATGAACTGAGCCTGGGAGAAATACTGCAGGTTAGCTCAGGAAAGTGAAGTAGAACATGCCGATAAATGAATCTGAGTGTTTTGCTTTAACATTGCAGGAGCAAACGTCAAATTCATTATTGAAGTTTTTTTTTTTTTTTTATACTTGATTAGTATCCAATTGAGGATCATTTTCCCTCTGATTTTTAGATAAAATACATCAGAAGTATCACTATTGCTCTGAGATGGGAATTCTGATTTGTTCTTATAAGCTGTGGTAATTACTTAGATTAAAGTTCAGATGAGACTCTGGGAGTTATCACATCTTTACTATCCCGAGAACTGTATTGAGATCTCTGATATTCATAATTACACGGATCTTGCTCTTCTTAAAGAAAAGCACACGGTGAGCGCTGAATCTAAAGGCATTATTTTAAAACCATACAGTGTGTGTGTGTCGTGAGGCCAACCAGAACAGTCCAGCAGGGACCGAGACGAGAATTTTCATTTCCAAAACTGTAAGGCTGAATAATTTCAGCACGCCCTATTCGCTTCTGCCATCTTTAACCTCTTGTGATGAGAGCTGTGACGGTGCTCAGACTTCAAAATAATGTTACTTTGTGAAGAAAAACCACTCTGTTGTAGGACAACTTCACTAATAGTTTAGACAAAAAGAAATTGTCTATCAAGTTGCTAGATTGCAAATCTTAAATTTGTTGCAATTTACCAACTTGTTCTGTTTCAGGGGATGATGTGACAGCATTTTAACTTTCCCGATGTTTTCTTAATGACTTCTGCTCGTAGGCTGCTGTAATAATTTATGCCTTGATTGTGTTCAGTTATCTTCTGACTGATAACACAGTTCGTTTTACAAACAGCAGCCGCTGTAATGTAGCTGCTTGGTGCTGGCACAGCAAGCCGCAGTAATAACTTCAGCGGGTTAATGTCATCCTTTACTCTGCTGTTGCTCAATTACAGATCAGAAAGTATTGCATTTTCTGTTCATTGCCCGTGACAGCCCTGGGTTACCTACTGGAAGTGATGTGTACTATTTTTTTTTCTCGGTGTTTATGTGAAAAATGGATTTGATGACTTTTTATCCACTCAGAAGTATTTCAAACGTTCTCTTAGGAAGTTCAGAATATCCTTGAGGGCCAAAGACATACACCATTCTAACAGTCTTTTATACTGTTATACTTGCCACCGGAATAGTTATTCTGAGTTCAGGATTCAGAGGTTGTCTTTGTAAATAGGAAAACTTGGTGATAGGAATTTGTTGTTCATAGCTTGCTTGGCCCAGATACTTCTCTAGTCTTTTCTCTGTGCCACCCTGAGTACTTTCTGGGATATGCTTGATCCTTTGCTCTTTTCTGTATTTGACATTCCTACTTCCATTCCTCTTAGAGTCTCCCTCACAAGTGTGTTACGCTCTATGCAGGAACTGGCCTTTTCTCTCTCATTCCTCAGATAGTTGTCTGTATGTTGTGTAATCATCGCTTCCCTCCTTCCCTCCTGTCTCACATTTGGTTTTATTTGGTGTGAGAGGCCTGTGATGATGCACTGTTCAATGCTTATGTATCTAGCAAGAGAGACAGAGAGACATATATATGCTTTAATTTCTGACTGTTTCGACAGTCTGGTACTATACCTTCATACATCCTTCATCCTGAAGGGTGACGTTGCTGATCCTTATTCCCTTTTGGAAAAGCCATCAGTGTTACACAAGTCTCATCCATCTGCTTGGGAATGCAATTCTAAAATTATTTTTAATGGTGTAGAAGAATCATAAGCTCAATATGTTTTCAGCCACAGAAGTAGAAAGAAGGGAGGGTGTGTTCCTTCAGCTCATTAATCAGAATGAGAAATGAAAACAGCTTCCTAGTCATTTACTATTTGCTCTAAAGTAAATCTATCTAAATATTAGTGCACTGATGATAATAAAAAGGGGAGGGGGGAAGAGAGGCAGGAAAAAGCCTTGCCATTAGTTTGTCACGCTCTGTAGCAAGGTACATGAGAGACCAAAGATATATGTACTATGGCATTTCTGTAATGAAAACTTGAGCAATAAAAGTGGTTTCTGCTATGTTCTGGAAAAAGAACTCTCAGAGGAAACACATTAACAGTATTTCACATTACAAATTATTATTGCATATTCAGCTATTGTTTCAAATGAGAATTGTGTGTACTGCAGAGTGAGAAAAGAAAGATATAGTTAGTATTTCTTTGGTAAGCATAATTAAGATTTTATGCATCTGGCCATATCAGTTCTACACTATAAATTTAAGTTAATGCTTTCACAGAATGATGAATTGGTTGTGCCTAGGATACTTGATGGGCTTACACATGTAGTTCAGATTACAGTTATAATGGCTGAATACATATCTCTTCTCTTTCACTGGTCTTAAATGGAAGAAGGTATTCCAGTGTGAAAACAAGACTTACTGGGTGTATATGTTAAGCAATGGTCTTCCCTGTGGTATGAATTTACAGACTTCACGTTGTAGATGTTGTATATTACCAAACAGTACTATGTATGCTATGAGTGCAAACTGCATTTTTCCCACTGTGCCCAAAGAATTTTGAATGAGTTAAATGCTTTACAAGAACATTATCTTCTTGTGTGTTGTTCCATCCACTTCCCTTTTCCCATTCAGGAGGTATGTACGCATGGAAAGCTGATTATTTTCATTACCTTCTTACACTGCAATTATTATTATTTTTTTTTTACCTTACCCAAGAGGTCTCAGTTATCTTCAGAGTGATTTGGGAGAAAGTTTGCAATATAATTGAGAGTTTCTGTATTAATATGTTGATAGTGGGAAGTTACTGTGTTGCTGATTTTTTTCTTACTCTTTTTTCCTCCATCCTAGAAGAAGCATCCATACTTCATGCCTTCATCCACCATCCTCCTGTGACTGGAGAGTTGGGTCCTCCACTTGTCTTTATGAGCTTCTTCATAGCCCCAGGACATGGCCTTCCAACTCTTAGCTCTGAACTGTGTTTAGCTGGCATTGAGCAATTACCTCAATTTCCATTTTCTGATTAGCCAAGGATCAGTGAACAAAATTATTCTTTTTTTATTTTGTTTTTACTTGTGCTTTTGAATCTGTCTTCAAATATGTATGAAAGGAAAAGAGAGAAATGATTTTCTTAGTGCCTTAATTTCTGGGTGTATAATTGGAGAAATCTTGGAGGCAACCAGAAAATGTTCCAAAAGTGGCATGCCACTGAAATTCATGGCTCTTTGCCTCTGTAAGCTGCAGAGTAACAGAGCTAAGGGACAACTATTTCTAATTTCTACAATAGCTTATATAAAAGGAAGAACAAATGGTGTTTTATCTTAAGTTCCTTCAGTTTAGCAGACTGTCAGGTTGGCCTAAGTTCAGGTAGGGTCAAAGAAACATCTTAACACTGATAGCCAATCAGTATGAACTGACAGAAGACAGAACGACATTAGCAGAAATTAAGAGGTGTGGTTATAATTACTGATTTCTGGCAACACGCCAGTGTCTGGCCCTATTTACCCCTGTGGCCTGGAAGAATGGGATTCTAGGCATATAGGTGCTTTAGAGAAGACTCCAGAAGCATCCCTTTAAACTTGTCACTTGTATCTTATGTTCTGCTTGCATTTGCGCCATGATGATGATGCATCAAACATGAGGATATCTAATTCTTATCAACACCACCACTCATTCATTAAACTTATGCTAACAGTATCATTAACATCTTAGTGATCCTATAGTGTAGCCTTGTTACTATATTCTCAAAATGCTTCTTGTTGGTGGAGGTTCTCCAAGCACTTCATTACGAGCCAGAAATGGTTCTAGCAAACCACTGAAACACTCTATTTCAATGAAAGGAGTTAATTTTCCTTTTTCTTCCACTGAGATTGCAAGCCACAGTGGCATCCCAAGAAATCCTGACTGTACTCAAAATGGCAATTAAGTGGTGGGTTTTTGTTTTAATTTTTTTCCCCTCTTCACAATGGCCTGGCAGAGGATCTGAGCCACTCAATTTACTTGCAGACCCACATGCTGGGAGGGTACAACCCCAAAAATTCTGGAGGAATGAGTGTGAGAGTGAAGCACTGTTCCAGAATGAGTTGATCAACAGTTGATTTGCCATGAGGTTGCTCATTCAGGGGAAGTTAATCCTGGAGCTCCAGTATGATTGAGAATATCTTAGCACTATACTGAAGACCAAACGATTTAATTTATTTATGAAGTAATGTGGCTAACCAATCTATATTGCAAGTACGGTGTATTATGAAGGTGCATATCGGTGTCTGACTGAAACTAGAACTGACTAGAAATTAACAGCTTGACTCAGTATATATCTCAGGGAAAGTTTTTGCATGATCTCCTTTATTTCTTTCAATATAGCTAATATTTTGAAGTCAGGATTTTCCTGTGATGCTAATCACCCCAAAACAGATCAAGTGGACTTTTTGTGAATACTGCTGCTGCTTTTAAAATTACTCTTCTGTGATCATTTGTAGCAGAATGTATGTCTGTAATTGTATGCACAGGAAACACACATGGAGCAGGTACAGTCTGAATCAAAGCAAACTTATCTTAAAAGATAGTCAGTGAAAACATACTTTCAGCTTTATTCCATTGTCAGTAACTTGTCAAGTGATGTGTATAAGACACTTAAGTCTGGCGACTGGAAGAGTCACATCAAGTGTGTGTGTAGAAACAGGTAAATAGAGCATGAGATTTGCAGTGTCCCCAAACAGGCGTCTTCTGATGACAGTCTTCCACAGGGTAGCATCAAGTCTTTTCACTGCCCACTTCTAGCTGTTTTGATTATGAATATGTCCATAGAGGTTAACAGTCTTTCAGGCAAATCTGAAGACTTCAATTGGGAGTGTAGCCATGTTCGATGCATTTCACTTTTCCGATACGTTTTGAAATATGTGGAATTAGAGAATGCATCTGTGGAGTATTTTTACATCTTTCTGTTTTAATGTGTACAGCATGTGGGAGATAAGCTTGGTGAAAGAAAGTCATTGAAACATCTCAACAGAATGTCACTCTCTGGTTGCTTGGTTTGGTTTGATTTTTCTGCTGTTGCAGTTCTTCGTTTTTTAAGCAATATGGGAAATTGTGCCCAAATCTCCCTGCCAGTTTTATCTTCAAAACAACATTCCAGAAAGTAAATTTTAATATGTGAATTCCAAGCAGCAACAGTGAGACAAGTAAATTGTGGATGTAATGTTGATTTTCAGCTACTGCAAATGCTGGCTGCTAGAAAGCTTTCCCTGGGGGAGATGGTGTAAGATGTTCATTAAGATGGAAAGACAAAGTAGAGGAACAAAGAACTGATACTAATGCATGACAGAGCTTAGCTATGTATAAGTTAATGCTTTGCACCCCAGCAACACCTCTCAGGTAAAGATCTGTAGGACTTTATCAAATACTAAGGTTTTTTTTATGGCAACTTTTCTGCTATTCTACAATGTCAAGGGGCTGTTCACAATTCTGTATTCAGAGCGCAGCAGTCCTGTATCATGGTCCTGTGTGGTGTTGTGAGACTTCTTCATTCTTGGGCTGCTGTCCCTCTGAACTCTTGTTCTGTACAATTTTGCTGAACTTTGAAGAAGTTTGGCCATCACATTGTTTATACTGCCTTTTTTTTTTTTCCTCTGTGAGTGCATTTTTTCCATCATACAGCTATAATTGGGATCTCAACCTTCAGCTCTCGAGGTAATAAAAGCAAATTCTGTAATTAGAGGTTTTATGACTTCGGACTGATAAAATAGACCAACAGATGAAATCACTTCATTGTCCAGGATAATCTGTTGCCCAGAGCAGGTATGATATCTTGAAGTATCTTCCAGAGTTCGTTGGGATATAAGAACAAACATATTTGTCTGCATGAAATGAAACCTGCCTTAAATATGAATATTGGGCAAAGTATGACATTTATAGGGATGCAAAAACATCTGATTTCAGAGAAAGTATAGTATTACCCCACCACTAAGGTCAGAGGTGTTTTGTGCCTTCGCTTGGACTAGTCCAAATACACATCTATGACAATTTGATATTAATTCTGCAAATTTATGACTACTGTAATAGCATCCAAACCTAAGAAATTCTTCCTTTAACGACTATATAGTTTGTGATCAGTTTCTATCTCTGCAATGAGTGTAATCCCTTCCACAAACTACTGGTGGTGTTGGTGTAAATTTGTCAAACTTGAATGCAGGTTGCCGGCTCTAGTCAGTATAGTGGCATGGGGAAAATGTTTTTCTGTTAGTTGAAAACTTGACCTGGTGGGATCTGCTTTTCCTAGTGTTATTTGTAACGTTTGTTGTTGCCTTTCATGACAGTAGGTTGTCTGTTGTCTTCATTTGCTGCCATAATTTTCCAGCACAAGGAAGGATAGGTCATACTTGGCGTCCTGGCTAGACCTGTGTCCATGTTGGTTGTTCCTTTTGTATTCCTTTTCTTTCTCTTAGCACAGTGAAGTTTCTTTGGCCCTTAAATAAATAAATAAATAGATAGATAGAAAAAACAAAAAAGGTGGAATTAATAGTAATCCTAAAAGATCTACCAGTAGCTTCTGTTGTTATGAAGACTATAAGGTGAAGCCAAATCTCTGCACATGATGACAGTGACATTCCTATCTCTTGGAAATTGGTGGTGTGCATGCCAGGGCAGTCCAGGTTTCCTTGACTAGGATGAGTGGCAGCAAAGCCCACTTCTGGGAAGTGCAGAGGTACAGTTAGCTGTAAAGAATTGGAATTTTAAGTTTTCTCATCAATCTCTTTAGCCCTTTCTCAGATCCTTGCTATTACCACCTTTCTAGTTCAGCATGATACTTAATCATAAGTTGAACCTTCAAGTTCAGAATGCCAGTGATGAAAACTTCCATGTCCTTAAGTTGAATGTAGTTTGCTCAAATCTGGAATGGTCTTTGGGAATTCAGTCATTCGTTGCTCCTCATCTCAATGACTGAGTCATTGGAGATATATCCACCTGTAAACTGCTAAATTGTGCATCTCTTCTTTCTACTGTTTCCTTTCCAGTTTTGTCCATACAGCATTCACAGCTCTCACATAGCATTCAATCAGAAATGCATACAGCAGTTTTGGAGGGCGTATAACTTTCTGCATTACCTTCTGCAAGCTGCCAAACTCTTGTGATGGATCCAAGAACACAGTTGGTAGGATTGTGTTGATATGCAATATGATTTGCACTGTTTTCCCATGTGGACTTGGACTGAAAATGGTTGACCAAACATGGGAATTGGCCCAAAAACTGAAAGCTGAGATTTGGCAGTGAAACTTATGAGGAACACAGGCTAGATCAGATCTTTCTTGGTCTAATGCTGTGTTTTCAGGAGTGGAATAGGCATTTCAGAAAGCTATGCACTAAATTAATACTGAATTATCAGCTTTTCTGCATCTTAGATTTTATCCTAGTTTTTTATCCTAGTATTTTCTACAGCTGGGAACTGCCCTAAGCTTAAAAAAAAATGAGGTTACATCTTAAAGTTTTTGTTTCTCTGTAATTTGTTGTTTTTTGGTTTGTTTTGGTTTTGTTTTGTTTTACTTTGCACTGTTTTTACTTTGTAGAAGAGCCAACACCTTCCTAAGAATTACACGCATATTTGCTTATTAGGTCCTTCTTTTCTGTCCTGGTGCACACAGTAGATCCATTCCCCTCCCCATGAGTACCAGCCTTGAGATACTGCTCTGTACACCTCTTAGCTAGGATTTATCTATTCTATTGGTGTTTTAGATGAGGTATCGATCCCTCTTTCTGCTAACAGAAATCCCACTCTGAAATGAAGAAGATTTTTGAGATAAAGTATAATTGAGACAGCTGTATTTCTATCAAAACTTTTGTTTTGTTGCATTTTCATTTCCAGACAAGAAGTATTTAGCCAAGAAATTCCCCTAAGTGTCATCTGAACAAATTCTTTTTTAAAAAATATTATCATTAGATGCTGTTACAAAGTTCTCATCTTCTTCTGACACAGCAGTTTTGACGCCGTGTTTTACAACTGGCAGCTTGTCATTTATATTGTTTCTGTCCCGGATTCTGATGTTGGGAAGTATGAATAATGGTTGTTACTTTGGTAGAAGGCTTTAAGTTGTGACAACTGTTATAGCTGTGCTGGTTTTATGAGTGAGTAAACAGCTGTGTAAGTGAGTTAACAACTTAATCTGCTCCCTTTCTCCCAGTATGACTCACTAAAGCATTTCTGTACACACTGCTGTTGCAGCTCTCCTCCCCACTGCTTCATGATTGACATTGGCCTGTTTGAACCTTTCACAAATGCATCATCCTCTGCATAGCTCACAAACCAACAGTCTACAGCCCCTCCTCACAGGACATGCCTTCAGCACTGTTGCCAGCTTTGCTGCCCTCCTCTGGATGCTTTCAAGGGCTTTAACATCCTTTTTGTATTGCGCAGCAGAAAATCACCTCTTTTCACCAGCTGGCTCTGCTGTATTTAACGCACCCCAAAATGCTGTCTTGGTTGCCAGGGCATACTGCTTCCTCACAGTTAGCTGCTGTCATGAGCACCCACAGGTCCCTCCCTGCTGAGCTACTCCCCAGCCACTCATCTCCCAGTCTGTGTCTGTCTGGCATTTACTCCATCCCAAGTGCAGTACCCAGCATTTCTCTTTGCTGAACTTCATGCCAGTGCTGATCACCCCATGCTCCAATCTGCCTAGATCTAGAAAAAAAGGCAAAATATGCTTTTATTGTTCTAGTCTTCACAGCCTGCTCACAGACCTCTGAGCATATCAATACAGCTTGGAAAGGTGAAGTGCAGGCAACATCCAAGGGGCAGCAAGACAGAAACTGCTTGCAGAAGGTGAATGTATTCAGCCCCATGGAGCTAGATGTGCCCGGGGTACTGAAAGAGTAGGCCAGTGTGTTTATGAGACTAATGTTGAATTTCTGTGAAAAGATTTAAAGGAGGAAGTAAAGAGAAAAATTCCTGATGGTTGAAAGCGTTACGACAGGATTCTGGTAAGGCAAGAAGATGGAGAGCCTGAAGAACTCATCGACCTTATTCCCACCCCTGGAAAGGGCCTGATGCGGTATCATCTTGGAGTCTTTTGGACCAGAGGGCTTCCAGCCAACACGTTTATGATTCTGCTGTCTGAAAACTGAACCCAGATCTCTGATCCTCATCTTTTCATTTCAGCTGCAGTTCTGTTTTGTTTCCTCAGCTGTATTCTATTCATGATAAGCCTCAAACTGTTGTTCACAGTTGGATTTCCTGTGAACTTACAGAAGATTTAGGTCATGGCTGAAGCTATGCGTTGCAGCTTCGGGTAGTTGGTATTTGGGTTTTATTATCCATAGCAAGTCAATATTCAAAATTGAATTTCTTTTTATGATATCACCGACTTCAGGTTCTTCCCGTACTTGCAAAGAGAATAAGTGCAGGGAATTTAAACTAGTATCTTGTGAAGGTCAGGAAGGATTGATCTCTTCTCAGAGTATCATACTGTAACAACAGGGTTGCTGTGTTGTTGGGTTTTTTGTTTGTTTGTTTGTTCTCTTTAAAAAAATCTCATCACTACTATTGTGTAGTGGCTGTAAGCTGGAGGCAGACTTCAGAACTAGTGAAATCAATGGTCTGGTACTTTTGATACACAGGTAGAAAAATAGACACCGTGCTTCCAGAGCTCAGCGTAAGCTTATTTTCTTCTACTTAAGATATAGAAATATATCTCAGGTTACAAATTTATCATCTAAATTATTATTAAAAGTTTTAATGCATCTACAAGTGCTAGCAGTTCTGAAATTGGGAATGGCTTCTCAGCTTAATGAGGAGACTTTTATTCTGGTGAGTTTGGTTGGTTTTTTGTTTGTTTGTTTTTTACACTTTGCTTATATATTTGATACCAAAGTTTAAGTTTATTATATTTTCAGGAGAACATAATGAACAATTGTAGAGGAACCGTTAGGTCATGGCCTGAACTGGTGATTGAACACCTGGCGAAGGGCTGTGCCTGGCCCAGGAACATTGTTTGCACCTGTGCTCACCACCTGACCCACCCCCACAGGGGTGGATAGACTCTGGGTGGAGCCACCCTGGGCTCATATAAGGGCAGCCTCTGAAGGGAGAGCATCTCCTGGCATTAAGCTGCTTTCTCAGAAGGAGCGCTGAGTATTTAGAGAAGGCCCTGCACCAGTTGGGTGAGTTCAGCTCTTCTTTCTGTCTGACTATTGGCTTACCTGTGGGTATGTTGCCTGCTATCACCAAGAACCTGTCAGAAGCAATTTTGCTTCTCTGTGAGCATAAGAACAATAACTTGTGTCTTCTTAACGCAGTTAATAAGTTTGAGAGATTATACCTGTGAAATGCCTGTGTTCTCAGCGATGAGAAGCTAGTGTAATCGTGCTCATGGGTATATTCCACATGCAGGAGCTGTTTCCATAAATGCTAGACTTCTGTATGGCAATCTTATGCTCTAGCTCTGTAGGACCCTTGTTCTTACCTGTGATATGGGAAGCCAAGGGATCCTGTGAGGTCAGGGTTCCTTTCATTTCAGATAGAGCTAACTATTTATCCTTGTATGTGAAATGGAAGTAATTAATGCTGTCACGCAGAGATTCGCTGCTAAGATTGGTGCCAAGTCAGATTTTCATTCTTATACTTCCTGCGTCCTGTGCCTTACTGTGGAGTAAAGGAAAGCAATGATGTTGCCTTCTACAAGGATATAAACACACACAAGTATTCATCAAGATATAGTTCAGAAGATTATACGGGGAAAAGGGGCTTTCTCTTTCCAAAGGTTGGTTAAGTCTCCGGAAGGGGGTGATCTCCAAATAGAGTTCCTGCTCTCTTGGCTGCTAACCGTTAAATTAACGTGCGGAGATTGCCTGGGTGTGTTGCTTGCACCTGTGCACCCTGGATTAGCCATACCTTCTCACCTGGTACTCAATCACTGGTTCAGCCCACGACCTAGCAGTCCCCATATGCTTACCAATGTCTTTCTGGTCTTCTGCTTTAATACAGTACTCAATAAAAACTGAGCAGACAAAGCCTAGACTCCTGCACTGGCAGCATCTGCTATTGCATGTTAGTGCTACTTCTGCTCTGGGCCAACAGGCTTCAGGCTGGTTTGTGTCTGAACTCTGTGCACTCATGCAGTATGGAGGCTGAGTCTCATTATTAAATGCAGCTGAGGGGACAGGACTTTGCAGC
Source organism: Bambusicola thoracicus (assembly GCA_002909625.1). NCBI lineage: Eukaryota > Metazoa > Chordata > Aves > Galliformes > Phasianidae > Bambusicola > Bambusicola thoracicus. Next base: position 16,080 of record PPHD01002090.1, on the reverse strand, counting down.
AAGGGCTTGCAAGGTGTGGAAATCAGCATGTGCTGTGGCAGGATCGCAGAATGGATGAAACTGTTCTGCTTCAATCTCTGTCTGAACATGTAGGTGTGTTTGTTATCTGAGATGGCAGCTCCAGGGTCTGTGCCATCTCTTGGCTGGGAATCACACAAAGTTACTTAGAAACAGGTGTGCTGCAGGAGAGGAGAGGAACTCTTTCTCTGACTTCTGTACAGTTTCATTGAGAGTGCCTCTGTTTTTAGAGGGGAAGAAGAACGCACAAATGAAGCAGAAGACGCCTACAGAAGCTCTGTGCTCTTGCTGATTAGCTTCAATGGGATGCTTCTGTTACTGGGTCTGTATTTATGCTCCTTTCTACCCTTGCAATTCTATCAAGACGTGTGATCTGTGAGGATGCATACATGGTAGAAAGTAACCGTTGGGTCAGCTTGGAGGAGAGAGAATCAGTGTTGTTTTATCAAATCTTCAACAGCTTGCTCTGCTGGGGATAAATGTTCTTTCCATTACCTGGAATCCTGATATTCTTCATTTGGCGCGATCCTGTGGGGTGCAATTGAATTGAGAATCATATGGTGTGGATTGTCATCACAGAAGCATATCTGAAGAAAATTGCCTGAAAAACCAGCCATCTGAGGGGAGAAGTTCATAGGAGATAAAATACTTTCTTTAGTCTCGCTTTTGAAGGTAACTCAGAGCTGGTGGAGACAGGGGACCTCACAGCCCACCACTGCATGTACTTGGGCCTACATCAGGTGTTGTGAGGATTGTAATGAACTCACAGGAGATGGCATGACAGCATTTTGCAGATGTAGAGATGATGTGTAGCTGTGTACAGAAAAATTGTCAGTCAGTAGTTGGTCACTTTTACACTCGAGTTTGCCATGCTTATAGCGCGTGGGATCTGTTCTGCATACAAGTGAGGCTTCCACATTTGAGATCCTGGCTGAAATCTGTACTGTGATCAAGAGGAACATTTTCCCCTTATAACAAGAAACCGTTTGTACTTAGTACTGACTCAGTTGCTTGTACATTTCTGAAGGAAGACCAAATGCATTAAGTGATTGGCAAAGCAATGTTCTTATCCTTTAACTGCAAAGTTGACTGCTCCTTATGGACTGCAGCTGAATGTGGTGTTCAGGCATTGTATCAGATGTCATTGCCACTGTGCAGCATGCTGTTTTATCTCTGCTGCTTTAGACACGTGATTGTGTCCAGGAAGACTTTATGAGCAGCTCTACCAGAGTCTGCTTCATTCCTGTGTTTGGTGGTGCACAAATGGGCACATGTGCTTCTAAACGTATTTAAAGCATTGGACTTCCAGATCTTAATCCCAGATGTCTGGCATTGTGCTGAGGAGGAGGAGTGCCTTAATACTGTGCCATGGCTTCTAGGTGTTATGGCAATACAAATACTAAAGATTAAGTAATAATTTAAATGTTTCAGAGATTAGCTAGAGGTTGCAGTCATTCTGTGGGCTGCATGAGGACTTTTAAGGATCATTTTCATTTTGTTTCTCTGCCGTATGTTCATTTCTGTGGTCCTTAGTTTAAGGAGGAGTTGAAAAAGTGACTTCTACCAGGGAGATGCAGTTGCATGTTAAACTGAGTTGACTTGTTTTCTGTTAGCAGCTCAGGAAAGAGAGGTTAGCTTCATTTTGTTAATCTTTGCTCTTTGCAGTGTTTACTATTTGCAGCTGTACTATATTCTATGCTTCTTATAATTAACTTTGGCTTTAAAAAAAACTTTAGGCAAAAAAAAAAGTCAATATAAATATTATTCCAGCTGGGGACATGTAATGTATGAAACACATCATTGATATACTTGTAAGTCTTTGCTTATTGATTTTTTAATATGGCGTTTGGCTACATGATCAGCAAAATGTTTGCTTTTTATTCTGTGCGGTGTCTCCTGTCTCATAGTGCAGTTTCAAGCTGTAATGCCTTAGCGTGCTAAAAATGTACTGACTCTGGTTGCAAACAAAAGAGTATGTAATTCAAAACTGCCATTAAGAGCCTGGCTTTCTGTCCATTCAAGTAATCACAGAAACAGAAAGCTTTCTGCATAAGTACCAAACAGTATAGAGCTTATAAGCATTTAAGCCAATTTCTGCAAATACCAGAAAGCAAGCAATGAGAATTACATGAGTCCCCATGCACATGAACGAAAGCACCAGAGTTAATGGTAGATTTTCTTCTAGGAAAACTGGTTCTCTTTTCATAACTCTCTGCTTAGCTTTGTCCCTATTTCACCTCGTTTTCAGTGGCAACTTCCTTCTGAAATTCTGAAGGGAGTGATAAGGTCACCAAATCTTGGACACAACCACTTTCAAACATGACTAAATCAGGATACGGAACCCCTTGTTGCTTTCTTTTAGTGAGCCAAACCTGCACACCCCATGTATACATTGGAAACTCCGATTGCTTTGCAGCTTGCATTCAGATCCAGTTGTTCACTATTTGAATCTATCTACATTTAAAGCTGAACTGAAACAAATATCAAGTTTATCCAATTAATCATCAGCATCGTTCTTTTCAGACATGCTAAAATCTGCTGACTGCATTCAGCACAAAGCAGTGGTCTCAGTGGTCTAGGCACGTAGCACATTAGGGCGGAGGAGATGTGAATACAGCTTTCCCCTGAGCTTTGGTGCACTCAAAATGATGGCTCTTGACCTGTCTGTGGTCAGCTTAACAGTAACATAGGCAGTATTTCACGTTTTTTCCCATGCTTTCCTGCTGTAATCCCATCCTGTTAGCCTGAGGCTCTTTCCTTGGGTCTTTCCTACCTGCATTAAATTCTATTAACTTTTTAGACTGTGTACATCCCAGGCGCTACAGTGAAATTGGCACCTAATTTGGATTGTTGTTTCAACAGCTTCTTTGCGCTGCTTTCTTATGGTCATGAGTGCCGAGCAGCTTCTCAGAAAAGCATTGCAAAAATGCTTTTTTAAATAGATGTTTTCCGTGTAGAGGGGATGATGTGAATAAAGTCATGCTAATGTGAACAAAGCACTTAGCCTGGAGGGGAGGACTGAAAACTGCTGCGATCTGTGCTAACCTGCAAGTGTGACAGGGAAAAATAATTCCTTCACACTTTCTTATCATAGAATCATAGAATGGCCTGGGTTGAGAAGGACCACAGAGATCATTGAGTTTCAACCCCCTGCTACGTGCAGGGTCGCCAACCACCAGACCAGGCTGCCCAGAGCCATATCCAGCCTGGCCTTGAATGCCTCCAGGGATGGGGCATCCACACCTCCTTGGGCAATGTGTTACAATATTACTGCAGTACTTGTTTCTATTTTACTGCAGTTCTTACTGCATATTTGTTGCCTATATTCATCTTTTTTACCTGTATCCTATTAATTAAAAGAAAAAAAAAGCCATCAGATTTCCAGAAAAGTCATACTGACGGTGAAAACTGAGTCAGTGGCAATGTAGTCATCTCCATCATCAGCTAAAAGAGGGAACCCAGTCAGAACAAAGCCCTGTGATGTTTTCTTCTGTCCTTTTCTTGGCAATCCACCGTGACTATTGAGCATGCACTTCATACACTTCATTCATGTTGTATACTTCTCTAGAATGCGTAGGTTATAGGGGTTGCCTAGAAGAAGGAACTACCTGGCAACCTGCAAGTGAAAGGCTCTGGTTCATTGTAGTTCTTATAAACAGTAATTTATCCAAAATAAAAAGTGGAAGGAGGAATCTTAGCCATCCTCACTTTTTTTTCACCAACATGCTAAAGACAGCAAAAAGGGCTGAGAAATACGTAAACTGCCTTCTAATTAAACTAGTTCCATACACAAAGGCTTGCTGGTGCTGTAACTTTAAGGTACAGTATGCATTTAATTATCACCAAGGTAAAAATGTCTTTCAGAGTGCTGTAATTCTCCACATGTGCAAAATAATATGCTTTACTGAACAAGACCTGCAACAGCAGTAATTTTAATGGCTCCATGGAGATTACGAAGTAAATATTTCAAAATCTCATCTATAGGAAATACATTATCATGTTTTTGGTCAAGCTTTATTTATTGTCAGCAAATTTTGTGAAAGACAGAAATTTAGGAGCATTCCTGCTGGGTCTTACGTATTTGTTATGTATCTTCTGTTATCAGTAATGCTGATGTAAATGAGAGATAGTAATTTCATTACCATATACAGGTGTGTAATACTCTCACGAGAGTAACATGTACTTCTTTAACTCTGCATAGTAGCCTACATCGTCAGTGTAATTTCTCTTGCCTTGAAATTAACACTAAACAAGGTGTGGTCGTGTAAAACTGTGCAATAGCAGCCATTATTTGACCTGTTGTTGTGACTGCTGTGAAGTTATGATCTTTTGAAATGAATTGAATTTTTTCCTGCATGTGGTTCGTAATAATGACATGATCTTTTTCACGGACAACTTCTAAGCTGATTCAGGAACTTCAGAGCAGGCTTTGGGTTTAGTTTTGAATTTAATGCCAAAATCTAGATCTGGATCTAGTTAGAAGTTGGCCTCCCACTCTGTATTTCTGGATTTTGTCCTCCTGTAAAGTGACCTACCAAGCCTTATTGGCAGAAGTTGTGCCCGGTGTGCACCAAATACAGCATTTTGAAGCATCTTAGTACTGTCTTTTAAATGACCAGTCGATCTTTTGGGGATCATCAAAATATTCCATGTGTTGTATTTCTTTCTTAATGCTTTCAATTTAAATGAGGGAGAGATCTCTGATTCTGCAGTTCCCCATAGCTTTGGGGAAATGGAATATATAGCTGCTGCTGAAGTCGCTAACCTATCGTAGTGTTTTCATCCTGTCTGTTTGCTGGGATGATGGGAGGGGTAATTATACATGAGCAGTAGCTGTGACCTGCAGCTGGTGCAGAGAGCCAGACAGCATCTGGTCAAAAGTGGATGTTGAGAAACGTCAGTGCAAGTTAAACCCTGTACTGGTAGAAGTTCAGGACTTGTGAATTACCTCTTTCAAGAGTAAGTGAAGTTTTATTTTGGAGTATGCTGTTCCTTTAGTGACCAGAAATGGAAGAATTCAGAGCTAGGATTCAGAACAGCCTCTAAAAGAAAAAAAAATCCATCTCCATTTTGCGAACTCCGGTAGTTGAAAAGGGTACCATGCTTCTCAGAAGTCTTTGCTTTAAACCTGAAGCTACGATGCATTTTAATCTACTGGTGTCGTGGTGAATGTTTTGGAGGTCAAGCTAATCTGCAGAAAGTTTTGTGCTGTGCAAAATTTGTTTTCAGAAGTGTTTTCTCAGCCTCAGTGAAAGTTGACCACAAGTTCATCTCTGACTGTTCCTTGGAAATGATTAGTAAATAAGAGGCTACATCGGGCAGTGAGGGGTTCCTCTTTGTTTTGGCTTCCTTCTGAAAGTTTGTGGAGTTACTGTGGTGGTCCTGTTGCTTCACAAGGAAAAACAGTTGGAACTCCTTTTTACAGCATTGGTCGTTCAAATCCATACCAGACATATTCAGATAAAGAACCCCAGAGAACTCCCACCTGATAGCTGCGTTAATTGACATGGAACATGGAGTTCAACTTCAATATCCTGAAACTTAATAAACCATAGTAAGCACACAGTCACCTTTTCTTCCTGAGAGAAGGGAAGCAGAAACAAAACCTTCAGGTGCTTGTCCTGACACTAAATAAATGATAAAATCCTGGTTCTAAACTGAGGATTATTTGCAAATCTGCAGGGCAGCTTGGTAACACATTTACCTCTGTTTGTGTTCCTATTTTAAATTGTACAAGCATGAATATGCCAGCTCTTAAATCAGTTAATCATCATTGGGTGGTGCTGGACACGATGGTCCTTACTGGGTCCCTTCCAACTTGGAGTATTCTATCATTGTATGAAAGCTATGGAAAATTATCCATAGAGCTTTGATTGTACCATTTTTCTGTTTTTTTTTTTTTTGATGTGTATAAATTTGCTCTTGCACCAGGAGGGATGCATGTGCACACATAGACAAGCAATAGTATGATGTGTGTATAATTTTTTTGTTTCTGTTCAGGCTCCTGTGAAGTGCCAATACATCAAGGGATAAGAAAGTATGACACCTTTTGTTCCCAAGTATGCTAGATATATATTTAAAAATAACATTCAATTAAGTGAAGTCTCCATAGGATTGTATAGCTATGCCCAAGTTCTGCATGTTTCAGTGTATTTTAAGATTAATTCCCCCGTTTTCCGCCATGGTAATTAGAACCTCTGTGTGGCGGGTAACGTTACTGGCCTATTGAAAACAGATAAACGTTAACCTTGAGAATGCAGCTAATGAACTGGTCAGACAAAAACCAAGCCTCCAGTTTTTCATTCCATTTCTGTGGTGATATTTAATTGTAAGTGTGCCTTACACATTTCATTCCCTGATTATCTGTACCGGCTATTTACCCCTCCCTTTAATAAAAGGTGTGGTTAGATCTGAAGTTCTCTTTGTGCTTTGCCCTGTTGTGAGGGGATCCAAGTGTATCTCATTTGCTGATTTCAGGCTGTTCCCGCCACTGGACAGTGAGGTGCAACTCTCTCTTTGTATTTGATGCTTTACTAAATAGAGGGGATTTTGTAGCCCACTGCCTACCCTATGGAATAAGTGCCATCTCTTCAAAGCCCTCAAGGAATGGGTGTAATCCACAGAACACCACTGATGGTTTGAGAGCTCCTGTTTTAACTGATCTTGGAAAAGAGAGTGTCTAATGCACATCGAAATAGCCTGAAGGCAGGGTTTCAGAAAGTGGCTATCCTTTAGAAAGTAAAATGGTTTTTCACCAAGGAATGAAGTCCTGCAAGCTTCTTCAGGCTTTCTTGCTGCTGTGGCTTATGAAAACAGCAGATACACGACTGTTTTGCTTGCTTACAACTCACAGCCCTCCTGATGTGCAGTTGCCCTGCCTTTCTGGGTTATGTCACAGTGCAGGCATCACCTCCTGATGGCTCAGTTCTGTTTGGCAGCAGTCAGATTTGGTTCTTGATATCTGAGGGACTTCCTTGCCTTGAACCTCTAAATACCTTATGTACAGAGGAACAAAAAGGCTCTTAAAATTCATCTGCTGAAAGAAAGAGATAACTGTGATGATTTCCTGTTATCTCCTCTTTTTTTTTTTTTTTGACATATTCTACAGAACTAAAAACTTTTTTTTTTAGAGCTGCCTAGAAACTTTTGTATTGCAAGTTTCTGTGGAATACTTGGTTTTGACAAAAAAAGCGAATTTGCATAAGCTTTCAAAAAAAAATGCATACTTTTTCACTAGCTGTAGTTTGTGTTTAGACTAATACAATTCATCTTCTTTATCTTTCCATCTTTTGTAGCTCTGAGCGTTCGGAGTTATGAAGTGATAAAATTATATAAACATGCCTAGCAGATAAAGGACTGAGTAGATACTTGAAACAGTAGATGTGTGAACAGATGGCTTTGGTACCAGTAGTGATGGGGATATGGAAACATAGTGAGTAATTATTGCATCAGTGTTAGTGAGAGGAAAGTGGTGCAAGATACAGGACTGAAAGAAAATTAGGTAGGACCTGGACATACTTAAATGAGTCTTAAAGAATGAGGAGAAATGCTAGCCAAGGCTGAAAAAGACCTCCAAGATCATCCTGTCCAGCTGTTCACCTATCACCAGTACTTCCCCACTAAACTATGTCCCTCAGTACAACATCTAAATGTTTCTTAAACACCTCCAAGTCAGTCACTCCACCACCTCCCTGAGCAGCCCATTACAGCTGCTGCCCTCTCTTCCGGAGAAGAAACTTTTCCAAACATTCAACCTGAATCTGCCCTGGTGGAACTTGAGGCCTTTCCTTCTCATCCTATCACTGTTACCCAGGAGAAAAGGCCAACCCCCAGCTCACCTAAACCTATCTTCAGGCAGTTGTAGAGAGCAGTAAGGTCTTCTCTGAGCCTCTTCTCCAGTCTAAACAAGGCCAGCCTCACCAGAGCTGAGTACAGAGGGGTGATCACCTCCCTGCTTCTACTGGTAACACTATTTCTGATAGAAGCTGGGATGCCATTGGTCTTTTAGGCCACCTGGGCACGGTGCTGGCTTATATTCAGCCAAGTGTCAACCAACACCCCTATGCCTATTCATTCTGCACATTCTTCCAGCCCCTCTGCCCCAAGCCTGTAGCCTTGCCTGGGGTTGTGGCCAAAGTGCAGGACCCAGCACTTGGTCTTGTTGAACTTCATCCTACTGGCCTCAGCCCAGCTATCCCACCTGTCCAGATCCCTCTGTAGGGCCTTCCTTCTCCCACGCAGATCAACGCTTCCTCCCAGGTTGGTGTTATAAACTATATATATTAGTTACTTCCATAACATCTTTCCAGTGAATTTATTATGTCCACTGTTTTCAGATGTTCTGCAGTAAAGGAGCAGTAATTTTGTTTTGCCAACCCACACCTTAAAATGGACTGTTATTTTAAATTGAGCATGGTGATCTTTTGAAAACATGAGGTGCTGGTGGGAGTCTTGCCTTGCTGCAGTGAGCCTAGTTTTGGCTGAACATGCTGGAGGTATCCCTGGGAATCAGGAAGTTTTGTGTCTTTCAGGGTGGAGAAAAGAATATGTTTAGAGGCTATTATTTTCCTCATGTGTATTGTGTATTTGCTTTTTGCCTTTCAAGTATTAAATTATGTAGCAAAACTAGAGTTCCTAAGCCTGTTAAAATACTTGTGTATTTCAAATCCCTTGGGCTTAGTCTTTTGGTTACTTCTGGTTCTTCCTGAGCACAGCTGATGCAGGACCGGGATACTACTTTAGTTTTCAGAAACCAAGATATAAAGCTGTTTTCATTCACTTCTAGCTTCAGATGCAAAAGGTAGCTGCTATTTTGACCAAAGCCACCGTGAGCCTTCATAACCTGTAATGTGGTCTTACTCTCCAAATCTTGTAATTAAAAATCAAATTGAAATCTATTCATCTTTTCTGAATATTAAGCTCTGACTTTGTTGTGAGTGTCTGACATCCTGCTTACTATACTCCTACATATACGTACACGTTCAAAGAATATTACTGAAGGGTAAAATCAAGTGTTCAGAATATGAAATGCCGAAATGTTTTCCTGCCCAATCTTAATTCTACCTCTTATAATTATATTCATTATGATACAGTCTTTAATTATGTAAATCATAGTATTTTTAGTACAAGATACATACTCGATAAAGCACAGAATATAGATGATTCTTACATAATGAGTAGCTATGCAATTTTTTTTCTTTTCATTGTTCAGGCAATGCCTCTGTAGATTATTTGCTGAAGTTATTTCAGCCACGCTCAGAAGACAAATTCGTTCATTCTCTTACCATCTTTTTCTTATCACACTCATGACCAGAATTTAAAATACTTCTGATACTGATTTGTTTTCACATCAAGTCTGCTCAGGTGGGGAGATTAACTTTATTATGGGCTTATTATTAAAGTCCGGTTATAAAACCTGTGCATGTTGCAATTGTCTATTGGTGAGCTGAGGGGAAAAGAAAAAAGGGTTTGAAAGTACTCACTGGTTTTTAAAAGCCCAATTTGAGAAATGTATGAGCAGATTTTCATTACATGACACAGAATATTCTAACATTATCTTCCATGTATTTCACTGGGGCAGTGAAAAATCCATTGGATAGGCAATCTTTCTTAGTAGTTTCAAGCTTCCTACTATTAAAAAAAAAAATAGCAACAAAAATCCACAATAAAAATAATTACTCCAGGAGGTTTTGCTTTCATGGTTGGTAAACCTGCTTGTGGCAGGGCAGCTTGGACATAGGTGATTTTTGAAGTCCCTTCCAACTCAAGCCATTCTATGGTGCTGTATGTTTTTGTGCCTACCCTTTTAGGCATACCTGACCTAATTTGGCCAGGATTTCCAGAGTCTTTGGCTGAGGCAGCTGCTCGCCTTGAAAAAACTCAGGTTTGATGGGCGTCTATCCCCAAGATGACCCGGAATTGAAATTCCAATTTATGAAAGCTATTAGGAAATAAAGTCAATTTGGTATCTCAATTCATAGCTATTGTAAACCTTCTAATAATAGTTGCTGATCAATACAGTCTTATGGAAACGTAGTATATCGTTCTCTTTTTCAGGTCTTATCCAATGGCTTTATCATTTCACAAGTTCATTTTGCTACCTCAGTTTTGCGTGTGTGTGGCTTTCTTTCTCCTTCAAAAAAGAACTTCTGGAAACCAGAAGATTTCCCAGATGAATTTTGTGGTCTTAGAAGAGTGCTGGTTTGAAACAGGCCAGCATTCCTTGGAAAGGGATTAATTCTTTGAAAAATGTTGACTGGCTGCATTTTAGAGTTCAGCGAACTCTGTGGATGGGGCTTAAGGGAAGGGCCAGTAACCTCCTGCATCTTTTATCTTTCTGCTTTTATTTATTAATGTACTGATTGAGATCATATCTATGACCTATCCATCATTTTGACACTATAATTCACATTTGGATTTCTTGAAAAAGTTTTTTTTGTAAAAGCAGAATGGGTCTTTTCCCATATGATCTTATCTTTAACTTCTCACCTAAGTTTTTTTAATTTATTTTTAAATGGCAGGAAGAACCAACCACATAAATAACTTGAACTCTGCCTACATAGTGTGTCTGAGTTGAAAAATCATGCTGTGTTTTTAAGTGCAGCCATTCTGTTATTGCTGCGTACGTTTTTAAACAGATCTAAACCCAGCCTGAAGCAGTCAATTTTATTAATCCATTTCTTATGGTAGCAAGAATGAAAGCAGACTTTCCCACGTTCCCAAACTGGAAGCCTTACTTCAATGTTGAGGTTGTCTTCTGTTTCCACTGCTGTAATGTTAAACTTGAGTTTAAATTTAGGTTGGATTAAATCTCTGTCTACAGATAATGCTGCAAAATTAGAGTAATTTTGGTGTAGTCTCTTATTTTTCTTCTCTGATGAGGACACATCTATTTTTATTTTTTCCTTCTCCCTGTGCTATTATCATCCACTTGTACCCGTCAAATACAGTACTTGTCTATCTTTTAGCACTGAGATCCCCAGTCATGGTTTGTCTAGATTTGTTTGCACATCTTTTTCACTTGAGTTACATAGTTTCTGACCCTGTGTTGCTGAGCTGATTTGTAGTATTGCAAGTCCTTCCTTAACAACGCTCTCTTGTTTAGAATTTTTCTAGACCAACAAATAAATAGGCAGATAATTTTGAAATTTGATACAGATTTGTGTTAACAATCTTAGCCTCTATTTTCCAAAATGAATAATTCTGACCACCAAAGCAATTACATAAATGTTGTCCTGAAATCCTAATGTTCTGCTCTTTCAGAAATCTGTCTGCATCTTTCTGCTCTTTCAGAAAAAGGATGGGCAAAGCTCAGCATTTCTCCAGTATGATGGCTTAGTTTGCAGCATCAAGCAACTTCTGTCATTCAGAAAAGGTTGATATTGGAGATGGTGTGTAAGATAATAGACCTCTGTGGAGTCCTTCAATGTGTGCAACTGGATAGAGCTTAATGGTGTATGTGCAAAGGAGCAGAAATTGATGAAGGTCTAACCTGTGGCAGAGGACAGACTACTTTGACATAACTGTAGTAATCCCTCCTTCCCCCCAGTGCTCTTTTTCTTGTGTTCTTCTGTTCCTTGTTATACTCCTCCTACCAGCTGGTAATATTTTCTTAGTGGGGATTTAATTACAGTACCAAAGAGTCACAGACATTAAGGTAGAACATACCATGTTTGAGAATCTGCTTATTTAAATGTCACCATGTTGAGGAAGAGGTCAAGTGGTGGTGTGAACTGTACCAATTTAGACACCTTGTGGACTTCCTTCATTTTTAGAACAGTTTCTGAATTTGCCAGTGCTGCCCATGGAAACTTTTCTTTCCTAGTACTCAAGTTCAACATGCAAGAAGAGCTTGATTTTAAGGATATCATAAGAGAAGCCTGTTCATACATTCTAGCAACCTGTGTTTCCCAGACAGCTTGGCACAGTGGTTGAAACAGCTGAGAGACTTTATTTCTATCAGGGCTAAATGCAGAATAATTTTCTCAGGAGTTGAAAAGTTCAGGAAGAGAATGAAATAAGATCATTTTCCCTCTCTACCTTACAAAATCCTATAAAGTCAGATAGACCTTTTTGCTCTTCTGTCATTACCTACAGAGAAAGTTTTAGGTTTTCATTGCAGACTTGCTCAAGGCGTACTATGTGAACTCCAGGAGAGTGGATGCTTGAAATTGTCCTCCACGATTTTTGGGAGAGAACAGCAAGAGCAACGAGGAAGTAATACCAACTTGAGCAAATGCTGAAATGATGTGTTGTTCTGTGTTTAAAAGCCCAGAAGCAGATTAAAGTCATCAGTTTCTGCTTCACAGCCCCAGTACATAGTGTATCCTCATTCTACCTCCATGTGTACAGTGCTACGTGATACTAGAGGAAAGGACATTAGAAGAGAAAGAAGAGCTCTGACAAAATGTAACATCAGGTATGTTCTTGGGCTGATCCTCTTCAGAGCTACAGGACTGCAATTGGATGCAAAATGAGAGGAAGGCAAGTGTTGGGTACCATGCAAACTCTGAGATGCTGCAGGGATAAGCCAGGGCTCCCCTGACACCTGTTCCTTCTTTCCAGGGCCTCCCCCGAGTTTGACCCTAGGCCTTGCTTCTATTTGCTGATTATGATCTTCTCAGCCTTCATTCTGTCACCCAGAGATTGCAGCGGGTGCTGAGTCTTGAGCCTTCAGATGAATGGCAAGACAGCTTTTGCAAGATGTTTATTTGTTTGCTTGTGGGTTGTTGGGGGGGGGGGG